>CAUZXS010005953.1:0-137500 GCA_963585895.1 Sepioteuthis lessoniana
GGCCTGTTCATAGTTGAAAGAGATGATGTGTAGACATCTAGACACTTAGACGAGTCAGTGTCAGTTCTTGACACATTTTTTCAGCAGTCTTGATATATCAATACATTTTGATCAGCATTTTTTGGTGAAAAACAGGATTGTGCAAATTCAGCACCCTCCATACACTGCAACTTTTTTTGTTTTCTAAACAAAAATTCATCTCAAATTCTCAAGGGTAAGATGAGGAACATTAAAAAATGAACAACGAATTTTCAGAGGTGCTTCAACTAATAGAAAATACACTTGAATAAGTGTGTTGGCTGCCACGCAAACTAATTTGAAGTAAATTAACGTTTCAATCGTTTTTCATTTCTGTCTTGGTAAAATTTCGGTCTCGATACTTTCTGAATACACCTCGTATTTTATGCTCTTCTGCTGAAGAGAAGTTTTATCAATTACATCAGTGACCAAATTTGCAGACAATATTTATGTTTATGAGAGATTAAAGTTGTAGCATTCTGTAACAATGTAAAATTATCTTGACAAATTAGAATATTTGCTGTGTTCAAGATTAAATAATCTTATTCATAACTGTCAAAGGATTCATTTGAAAAATTCCTGAAATTAATCTTGTGTTAACTGGTCCCATCAATTCTTTAGAGTTCTTTCTATTTTCAAACTAGAATATATATATGGCATAGATATTAAAATCCAACTTAAATATTGCCCCCCACCGGGAAGGCTTTGTTAAGACAAAAAAAAAAAAAAAAAGAGACAAGCAATTAGTTTCTTAATGTTCAGGTTAAAATACAGTAGACTGTCTCTAAGTTTGGTAATCATATCAAAGCGTTTAACTTTCTCTCTGAAATGAATTTTCATTCCACACTTTATTTTATATTGTCTGAGTGGTCATATCAATAATAATCAATTTTCTCTTTCCCTACGATATATCAGGGGATTTTGTGGTTCGTAAGTAAACAGTAGTTACCCTTGCTGACAAAAGGAACAAAATTATTTGGACAACAATCTGAATATATTTTGCATAAGTAAATATTCATTAGAAAATTCCTCCACGTAATCACTTTTATATGTCGAAACTAATTGAATTTAATAATTAACAAGAAATAGCAAACGGTTTTCACAGAGGATATCATGTTGGAGGCTTCCGGTTTGATTTCTCGTTTCATGTAGTTTAATCTTTATTACTATAATCTTATCTACTCATATCTCTCTAAAACAACAACAACAAAAAAAAATTCCTCATTTCTCGCTGTTGAATGAATATAAAAAAATCTGCGATACCCTTGGGTTATAAATTGCTAGTTACACTAAGCAATACACTATTTATTCGATAGAAAAACCTCAATTTACTCTCAGGTAATTATATATATTTACTCTCAGACTTATATAACCAAAATAAAGTCAAATAAATTTTAAGTCATTCATCTCTGGATATGTGACTTTACAGGAAATAATGATTGGTTCATTTTTTAAATTCCTAATTTGCTTCATACTTTGCAAAACGCTCTCTTATAGATACTTATGAAGCAGTAATAAACGGAAAAGATGTTACACCCATTATCAATACTGATAGGAGCAAGTGTATATCTCCGAAATTAAAGCTTTAAATTTATTTGCGCGGAAACTATTGTATATGCAAGGAGCAACTTTTTAGCTGCAAAGTATTTTTTTCCTCATAGTTACCACAATTGGTTATGCATTTTCGCCGAACAAGAGACTGCATCCAAGCACTCGTAAATGTCTTCTCGAGCTAAGGCAAACCACTTTTTCCAAGCATCGAAGATGCTGTTGTCAGGAAAATTTTGTCCGCGTATTCCATCTTTCATCGTCCCTGGTTCGTGTGCATGAGTTGGTGGAGGTGTTTTTCATTTTGTGAGTTGACAGCTATGTTGAACGTGGCTTGTCACCCACATCACTGTCACCTCTTTTATCATCACTAAACTAGGCCCTCACTTCGTAAACGTTTACAAGCGTTGATGAATAGTAATGGGTGTCATTTCTTCTGCTTTCATGTCAAATGAAATTTTATCAGACTACCGCTCAACAGGGCAGTAAATATCGGATTATTTGAGCGATGATCTTTTCTCTATTTTCATACCACCAATAGTCACCCATTACGCGTAGGACTGCAAAATAAAATTAGATGCACCATTTCCAGAGCAACCCTTTTACGAGCACTACATACAGTTTCTTGTATATTGCTTTTGAAAATACAGGGAACAAGTTAAAAACTTGTTCTATTCAAGTGTGTTATTGTACAACATGAACCCGTTGCAGTTTCCGTTAAAAAATGAGAGGGATTTCTTTCAAAGTATCCCTTAATGTGCTCGAAAAATAAGAAATGAATGAAAACATCGTTCCTGAAAGGAAAAAAATAACGTTCAGAAGTTTTGGATTATAAAACCAGCAATATATAAGCTACCGCCGTTTTAGTGGAAAATATACAATGGTTGTACTCTAAATAAATACAGTATACGTTTTATGAATTGGTAAAATGAGATTAAAAATGATGACATATGCTAGAAAATTGTTATTCTTCCAGGATATATCGGCAGTTTTAATTCAAATCGAAATATTCTTTAGACAAAATGATTATAAAGTCAGTTTCAAAAAATGAATTTTTTTCTAGTCATCATTAATTCTATTTTTGAGTCAGTTGTAAATTTTCTTCCTTTAAGTTCAATCAAACGACAATAAGTAATTTACTAAGCAGTTTGCTTAGATGTAGCACAAAGTCATATAAACGGGGTACCCATAGTTAAACGGCGATTAGATTGCAAATAGAAATTCTATTTTAAAATGATTGAATCTTCAAATGCAAGAAATGCAACACTGACGTTTAAGGTAATGAGACTGGATTTTTAAAAATATAAGCTGAACAGTGAAAACAAATTGTAATATTAAATGCAAGCACAAATTATTTTGATGGGTAATCCAGTTTATCTTTGACTTTTTTTAATAAGCAGGTGACATACAAGTTTTCTTGAATAATAAATCGTTAGCACAGATTTTCATAACTCGATATCTCTGTTCTATGTATCGCTCGATAGAGTCTTAGTTTCCTTGATTTTAATTCTGAAAAAAAAAAATCCGAATATTCTGAAAGCAAAATAAGTTGAACTTTTTTTTTAGGGAGGTAAGCTTTTTTTAAAGCTTTCTTATAATTTAGGTTAGAAATTCCAAAGTCTTAAAAAATGTTTGAATATAAATGCAGCTCTTCTGAAGGTAATCAACATACCCGAAGATAGATTTTTGACAAAGTGACATTTTGGTCCTTTCTATTGAATCTTGTTAAAGAATAAACATTTGTAAAACACGTGTAAAATAAATATACGGATTAATTGGAAGAGGAGCAAGTGGTATAAAAGAAATGGACACGGTGACCCGAGTTCAAATCCTGGATGAAGCCGTTTGTATTTCATATAGCGCTAATACCCTTGGGAAAGATATGAATACAATTATTCTCTCTCTAACTATGAATGAATAGTAAGGTAGACTAGGCCCTTAAATCTTAGTATGGCAACCTGTATTGGAGAAGGGAAACTAAATTCAAACGTGTTAAATTCCGCTAAAAATTGACCCTGTGTCACATTGTGCTTGTGTGGAGGGGTAAGATAAATTCATTGATTGGTGTGAAGGCAGATAGAACTAATAAATGCAAGGAGTCTAATGTACATTTTCACATTGATATTATTTACATTGTTTACACATCGATAAAAACGTGACCATAGTTTGGTATATAAAAATGCATGCTACATATTCTGAGTTCAAGTGATACGTTGAGAATTAATTTTGTATTATTAGAAAATAAATGTTTATTCTGACTGAAAAGAAAGTCATCATAAACAGATTAAAAGAATTAGAAAAAATTGAAGAAAAGGATGGTTATCAATTAATATCTTTTTAATTACACAGATACACACGTAAACTGGCTAAGAAGAAAAATAGAATTAAGAATACTTAGATTATTTTAAAAGTAAATAGTGCTGGAATAATAATAATAATTTGTGTGTGTGGGTGTGTGTGTGTGTGTGTGTAAGAGAGAGAGAGAGAGAGAGAGAGAGAGAGAGAGAGAGTTGTTAATGTTTTAGTTATGACAAAAAGACAGGCTAATCGTGTCAGGCAGTTGAAAAAACGGACAAAACCACAAATAAATAACACAAATACGAAAACAATTTCAGGGTGAAATTCCAATAGCATATATTCAGTTCTTTCTTGGTCTAACCCATTCTATCAGAGGAATCATTCTATCTGATTGAAAAAAATCCCTCTTTTAAACCTTTATTTTCATTCTTTTCCTTTTCAGTTTCTTTCTTTCTATTTATTATGGTTGGCACCAAACCAACGTTCTTTACCGGTATAAATCAATTTTAGCATTTCTCCTCGTTTTGCGTGTAGGCCTATTTCCGCTGGTTATATTGTGTATGGGTGTAGGGGAGTATTTTTGTATTCATATTCATATGTCTATAATTCTATTTTGCATATTAGTTCTGATAATTCGTGTCTAAATTGAACTACAAAACTTTAAATATATTTACATTACTGTGAGTACATATTTAAATATATCGATAAAGGTGAAAACAGAACTTTCTATGTCTAAAAATATAAGTAGGAGATGCTATTCTAATGCACCAATACTATTATAGCTTGTGATGACAGCGTCTGATTATTCCTCAAGCGTTCGTCGTTCGCCCAGTATACACATCAACTTCATCAAGTAGTGTTTAAATAATAGCAACATAAATAAAAATTAAATATTATAAATCAGTGCTTGCATTTGAACTATTTATCTAAGCAATAATAAACCATTTTCTTTATGACATTTGAGTTTTATTTTTTGTCAAAAAAAAATCAAGTTATTAATGGATGTTCGTAAATTTTTCTTCTACTTTTAAACACAAGGATCTCTCTCTCTCTCTCTCTCTCTCTCTCTCTCTCTCTCTCTCTCTCTCTATATATATATATATATATATATATATATATATATATATATATATATATATATATCCGTACGAGCAGGAGGTCAATTTTTAAGCAGAGGTTTTTTTCCAAAACCAGTTGCCATACCAAGGTTAAAGAACCTACACTGCTCTTCTATTTACCCATAGCTGAAAGAATTAATGCTTATTCCAAGGATATAAGCGATATATATATATATATATATATATATATATATATATATATATATATATATATATATATGTTATTTTGTCTGTGAATATGTGTATACGTATGTGTGTGAGTGCATATGTGTTCATGTGTGTGCATGTGCGTATTTCCCATTTCTTAACTGAATATTTCCATCGTTTTAAGCATTTCTATCATTTAAGCAGTAAGAATATTACCTTCACTATTAATGTAGAGGGCTACTTGTGGTTTAGTGGCTAACGTCCTGGACTGCAGCATCGTAGTAAGCGAGTCCGAACTCCAGTCGCGTTATTACGTTCACTTTCGGACTAATACCTTTGGTACAAGTGTGAATCCACTTATGGGCTAAATACTGTTCTTTTTCAAAGGTGGCTTTGACATTAAATAACCCACAACTATTGATATGCCATTAAACAAAGAAACACATCAACCATCACTTCTTATGTTTTTTCCGTTTTTTACCAACTGACTATTTTCTGGATTATAGAGAAATATGGTTTCTTTTGCGTTGTTGAGACCTTTATCAATAGAAAAGTTATGAAACGGAACGTAAGAAGGTGTCTACGAATTTTTAAAAAATGTTTTATATCAGGGACATTTTTTAAACATTTACCTCGACTATCTAGTTTGATATTTTAAGGGCCATACTGTTTGAATTACATAAGTTACTGTTAGCATAAGGTGGGCAGAGTAATTGAGTGTTGCATAAACTCTTAAATATATATTCCATGTGTACATATGAAATATTATTTAACTTTTGTGATTGCTTTTAAAATGTTTGTATCAATGTTTCTTCACAAATAGCAATAGATTTTACAATGTCATATATGTACGTATACATGTACATTGTATGTATGTATGTATGTATGTATTCAAGGAGTAATAAACACTCAGTTCAAGCTATTACAATGTAATTTGAAAGGAAATAAATCGACTATTTTTCTCCTTTTTCTTTTGAAAAGTTAGTAAAATAATTAGACAGCCCATTTTTTTTACGATTATCAGTTTCTTTTCCAATAAGTTGCAGTTCCTGCTGAATATATAGTTTTATTCAGATAAAAACATCATGATATTCAAGAAAAGGAGAAAAAAGAACAAATAAATATAAATAGAATCGAGGATAAAACAACCAGGTTTGTTTGATAAAATAACTACTTTAGAAACTTGGATTTTGATGTAATTCTCTTTCGTTTATAATTTTGTTCAATTTGTTGATCAAAAAGAAAACAAAACGAGTATTAAATCAGGCAACTATGTTTAATAGAATATGGATTGAATAAATGATTTTCCGGAATTTTGACACAAGAGAAATGTAATACACTTTAGATTATTTTCTCGCATGAAATTAAAAGTTTGGTAAATTTGTAGGTAAAAAAATGATTAGTTAACCTATCCGATAATTAAACATGCGTACACGTGTACGGATATCTGACACGTCCAGAAAATTATTTAAGACGATAAATTGTCAATTACTGATCGATAGTGGACATTCATTATATAACGGGCTGCTTAGGAACATTGGGTTCGGTAGCAACTTAAGTCATTGTCAGAACGTTCTTAATATCTTCAATAATTATTCATTTCAATTGATATATATTTTTGGTCAGTTCACATTCCTAATTCTATGAACTTATGATCCATTAGGTAATATAAATATATTATGCTAAAGATATATTCGTTTAATTTAAGTTTTAAATCAAATACTACTTTCTTTTTACTAATGATAAATAGCAACAAACAAACAAACAAACAAACAAGGGAGCTAAAGAAAAGAGAAAGATATTCAATTCATTGTAATTATTATATCTTATGAGATAACAACTGAATCACCCGTCAATGACTTGTATCGCAGCTGGTTATTTAACAATCTATGTAGACAAAGAATTATACCGAACACCTTCAAACGGTAAATGTTATGATAAAGGATAACGGAAAGAGATTCAATATTTATGTTTTAATATTATCTTATTAGATTAACATAGTTCTAAAAAATCACAAAATTTTGGAGATGAATATTTTCTAATTTAACTGAATGACTGTTTAAAAATTTATCGATTCAATGGTTTGTGTTTTTGTCAACATAGTTAGCCATAACTTAGCAATAATATTATGTCATTATTGGCCTTGTGGGTAGAGTGTTCACCAATGGTCCGGGAGACCTGTGTTCAATCCCAGGTCGCGTCATACCAAAGACAATAAAATGGTACTTGATACTTCCTTGCTTAACACTCAGCAATATAAGGTACGTATCAAGGGTAAAGTGGAGCAATCCAAGGAATGGAGTATCGTCCTCCCCTGCGCCTCGGTTGTAGCTATTGAAAAGAGAACCTTCTGGTCGCCCTCGACTACGATCGCTAACTTTACTTTACTTTATATTTGATCTCTAGCTTCAAGAAATATCTATAGGGATATTTGATAAGTAATATTTAATTAAATCAGTATTCTTATTTTAGTAAAATAATTTTTTTTGAATATTGCAAATTTAAAGTATTTACGGTAAATAACGTTTTGCAGCAACATGGCAACCTGTTGATTATTGTTTATTGTTAGAAACTTTTTCGTTTAGATTTAAACCTCGTCCCGATTCTAATAGATTTACATACCAAGTTTGGCGAGTCTGCAACCATTTATCAAGAAATATATTATTTTTCGACGATTAAAAGCCTATTAACTAAACTACACAAGTACCAAAAGTAGTACGCATACGCGTGATCATGAGCGCACACAGGCATACACGTACACATGCGCACACAGGCATACACGTACACATATTCATGTTTGTACATGTAGTCTTATCATAAATATCAACATTTCTTCGGTCATGTGTTTCCTCTGCACAGCAATGACTGTATTTTATCCACTTATGAAACTTTTGGTGTTTATGCTACTTGTTAATTTATTTGATAGGTGTATATATAATTACATACTTCTAGACATTCACTTGTAGACTTTGAAGTTAAACTTTATTTTTTATTACGACCGAAAGGTAGACTATATGAAGATTTTTGGAACATAGAAGTAATAAATTTACTTAGCTTTTTGCTTAGATGAAGCACAAGGTCAAAATGTATGGAGCACCCCATGAGACTCGGACTCATTCGTGTAGGTTTACTAGTGTAACTTGCTAACCATTACACCACCAGAGGCGTCTTTAGGAATATATAAGTATATTTATTTTAAATATTATTCTTCACTTCCTTATCTCAAGAGAAATTAATATACAATTTATTATTACTCTCTTTTATTTTTAAGAAAGCAAAAATGAAGATAAAACCGAAAATGAATAAATAAATAAAAGCAAATAAACAAACAATTAAACCAATAAATGAATAAAACAAAAATCTGCTGTGTTAAGATGCACATTAGTTTATTATTTTCACTATATTTTTCACTAAAATAATATAAGATATTTTAAATAATTTTAAAATTACCGAAAATAAGCGACAACAATGCAACAATATCAATTTATGTTGTGAATCTCTCATCAAATAGATGCAAAATCGTGATTTTTCCTAAATACTCTCTCTCTTTCTCTCTTTCTCTCTCTCTCTCAAACACACACACACACACACACACACACACACACACACACACACACACACACACACACACACACATATATATATATTAATTTTTATTTGTACATAACACCGATAACAGTTTGCAAATGTATTGACACTTATTTTTTGATTTATATAATTTGCCTAACTTGTTAAACTAGGATGTTACACTGAGATGGATGATCAGTTTATATTATTTCTTTTAGCGTGTAATACATTAATCGAAACTGGGTGTTGAAAATTAACTACTTGCATATAAAAGACAATACGCCATTTAGTGTTTTCTTATATTTTTCTTTTAATTTCCTTTCAATTTAGTATCTTTCTTTTTTTCCTTATTATCTTTCTATCTAATCAGTTTGAAAGAGTTCCTGTAAACTGATGATCACCAATCGAACTGATGCCACCATTTCGAAGCCATAGACGATCAAAAGTTCCGATTTATGGGTAAATAATACCGTCATAAATGATAGAAACTATATTAGTTTATAAAGAATTAAATGAATGCAATAATTTTTCTTTTAGTTGATTCGCCGAAAAAACAAATGTTGATCCAAGCAATTTCCTTGTGTTATTGAAAGTATGCACGCGCACACGTAACTTGAAGAAAAAAAGGAAACGATTACAAGAAAGAGGTTGTAGTATTTCTGGATCATTTCTCAAGAAAACACTTTTTTTTTCCTGTTAACTGAATTTGTGGAAGCTAAGTTCTAGCATAGATTTATGCAGTATTTGTTACTTTCTCTATTTTTCAAATAGGTTGTTAACACCCGACTGCCAACGTTGTGACGACCTTGTTATTGTGTGATGGAGTCTCAAAAAGATGACCAGCTTTTCCCTGAAGGAGAACAATTCTTATAAAAACAACGTGAACAAGCAAGAAATAATAACCATGCAAAATCGATTGCGTTTCAAGAGATTTTCTAGATCTAAATAGTGCAGAAATGTTACTGCACAGTTTCAAATCTTCGGGGAAAAACACAGTTACAATGCTCGGTCAGTTGCTTGATAAAATCATATATGAAAACAATTATGACGACCTACAGTGTTTTTATCGTCACCACCAAAAGGGATTTGGGGATAAAAACTTGTTCAAAACACTAACCCAAGAGTTTATGTCAACCATGAGGAATGCTTTTATAGAGTTTTTCTCTTTGGCTTTATATATTTAACAATTTTAAAGATTCAGAGAACAGAAGTAACAAGGGATACGTAAAAAACAGAATTAACAAGTGATAAGTAAAAAAACAAAAACAAAAACAAAAAAACCCTAAAATCTTTCTAATATGATCGGAGAACTCAAAGAAAAATCAATGAACTCAATCATTCTAAAGTTATTTTTCTTTCATAACTACTTTCCTAAGAATATATTCAAATTTCACGGCCACATTTCCGTCGCATAATTTTTATTTGTCATTTAACCAAATTATTTTACATGATTCATTAAAATATGTTTTCTCTAATGCTTTTTAAAGTTCGAAATCGATTTTTAGGAAATAATTTTCTTTCAGTACTAAAAAAACTGAACAATGAATGATAGTAATAATTCAAATAAATATCCGATTCGATTGAACTGATGAAGAAACTTATTTGATAACTTTTTCCACCTTTCTTTTACATATAGTCAAGCTATGTTATGTAGAGTCAATAAATCTGGTATACTTGATTATTGGAGCAGACAAAATGTTTTAACGTGAATTCTTTTTGCTTCCTCAAAGGGTATCAAATAATAAACAGTAATCAGTGGGAAGTCATGTTGCTGCAAGACAGAATTACCAGTAAAAAAATATAAATTCCCATTCTTTATAAGAAAAAGATTAATAATTACTTTTTTTACAAAAATGATAATTCAAATTTGATTAAACATTATTCATTAGCTTTAAAGATATGTTTTCATATGTCATAAAATTTGTTTTGATAAACTTGAAACATATATAAAAGTATATATTATCTAGTGAAATAGTGTAGTAATACATTTTGAATCATATACTGAAAAATTCATAGCTTGGGGCAGTTCAGTACAATGTATCTTAGTTTTGAATGATGCTGACATTTCACATTGTTGAAATAATGATCATGACATACCGTCAAGGTGTTTACAAATAATGATTTTTTCAAAAATATTTCAAGATTTTTCTGTAACACACACACGCACACACATATATATATATAGTAATTTACGAAGCTCTTTGCTTCGATGTGGCACAAGGCCGAATTAATGGGGCACCCAATAAGACTCGAACTCATTCGTGTAGGTTTGCTACTCAAGCTCGCTAACCATTACACCACCAAAAGTGCATATATATATATATATATATATATATATATATATATATATTTATATATATATGTATATATATATATTTATATATATATATTTATATATATATATATATATATATGTATATATATATATATATATATATATATATATATATATATATTCTTTCAACCAATAATATGTTTAATATGTTTAAATCAACAAAAGAAACTACCCTTACGCAGATTACAATTACAACTTGATCACCCGATGCTTTGTTTCCTTTTCAATAAACTGGATTTTAGATTATAAAATGTCTTTGCTAGATGTTAAAGGAGCCTTACGTATATTAACGAATGCAAACCAGAAATAATTTGTCCAAGATCTTTAGTATTTCCTTAATATTTTACAGAAATGTTAAAGAAAATTTGAAGAAAACTATATAAAAGTAAAACAAACAAAAAATAGAATAAACATAAAACGTCGTTAAATCTTTTTTTAACATAGCATATGTTACTTTTTTTTAATAACATTTGACTCTTGAAAGTTATCCTTTTTTATACTATTGGTTTCGAAGTTGTGAAGACAACAGCGTGAGATGCCAATGAATATTTTCATAGTCTTCACTTCAAGATAACGAATGGAAACGCCTTATTTGTAACAGCCGAATTCATAGTCTGCATTTTAGCGATCTGTATTTCCATATTGACATTGACAATATTGCATTACTAAGAAATAACCTATTTTTCATCTTTTTAGATTTTTTTTATGAAATCAAAAGAAATGACATGACTGATTCTGTTGAAATAAACACACAAGAGACTAAAAGAATCTGAGACAAAAATAAGCTTCAACAACGTTGTGTTAAAAAAAGCCGAATCTCCTTCACCTTATTGTCAATTCTGTCCTGCGATATATGCGAATAAGGTGGAATCCCACTGTGATACATTGACACTTTGTCTGCTCGGTGATGTTCCTTGCATCGTTAGCTTTCTTTTGTCGATTGTAGCTCTTATCCGCTGTGTGGTAACAACCCAGATGCTTCTTCAAACAATCTATAGATTTTCTCTTAATGCTGTCCAATGCCGTGTCCCAAGATGTTCTCCTGTCCAGTCCTCCCACTAGTCATTCGATGTTCAGTGATGAAGAGAGCAGAACTTTCAAATGATGCGAAAAAATCCCCGCTGTCACAATCCTATAATGATGCAACAAAGTTAACAAGCCGGCCTGACATTATTGTTGCTGGATTCTAAAGTAACTCGATAAAAATAAAGTTTCTACGTGTGAAATTCGATGAAAAAAGTTTTACCTTAAAAAATACAAATTAGTTTTCTATTGAGTCTCCACTAGTCAATATTTGACTCGAAGTAAAGAATAAAATTTTCCTTTTTCATCCGAGAAGCAAGCCAAGTCGTTTAAACAAGTGGAATAAAAGACAATCTTAATGCAGACTTTTGTAAAGTGTGACTTTGTCGAAAAACTTATTCATCTTGAGCAAGATCCGAGTCATGTCAGACTCTAAAGGCCGAATTCTGTAGGTGATAGCACCTTTCCACCACTCACCTCGTAGTTATTTATTATGCATTGCTTATATTTGTGACAAGGCCACAAATATGTGATGATCGAACTCCTTACTCACTAATAATTGATATACAAAACCGGCTCCCCAAACATTTATCCAATCCACCACTCACCTTGCAAATTTGACATATACAATCTTATGTGTAGCTTTGTGCTTTATCTTGACTGAGTAAAATCAGTGTCTACTTCCTATAATAATTATGAATATATCAGTGAAATCTTCGAGACATAAGATGAAGATCAGTTGATTAATTTCTTATTACATTCTGGAATAGCGAATAGTTTTTGAAGAATATTAACTGATAGTGTGCATTATTTGCTTTTTCGTTTTTCAAGATTAATTCATTCTTTGTTTTCAGTGTCAGTGACTGATGTTGGAATTTGAGGAAGACAGCTTTTCTAATTTTGTTGCAATTATCTCAGTTCTTAAATCATGGTCGAAACTTGACAACAATCTTTCTCACTCAGCTAACAGTAAAATCGTTGCTTTAAAAATCTATGGTACAGAAAAGATAGTCATCCAATAATTGGAAAACTCTCAAAGAATAAAACATCTTCCCACGCTTCTCTCTCTCTTTTTCTCTCTGTGTATTGGCGTCTTTGAGTATGTCTGTCTTTCTATTTGTCTGTAAGATAGAGATGTTGTAACAGAAAATAAAATCAAAGATAAGAAAGTTTACGTAAATATTTTCTTCTAAACTTTTATCATATATATTGTTGAATATTAACTTATTGTGCACATCACTTGTCTTTTCATTTTTCAAGATTTATTTAATCTTTGTTTTTATTTGAATCTTTTTATCTTGGTGTTTCTATTTGGAGTATTAAATCTATTCAAAATTAACAAGGCTGATCTTGTAGAATCACTTTAAAAGAGTAAAACTATAAATAACTTTATGAAATCTAAGTTTGAATTGCTCAAAGGAAGTTTGGAAGATTACATTAAATTGAAATATTGAGTTTATGTTCAGATAAGAATAAAAATTTGGATTGCCACTGACTGTATCCAGTAAACAACGTTTAGTCCTTTTGCTTTAATAAAGTTTGTAAGATTAGTTATGCCTTTGTATATATTTGTTCTAGAATTAAATCATATCTAAATCGAATCACACCATTATTTTCAATACGAAAAATTAACTAGTCTTTGATAATGATCAGAACTTTTACTAAATGTAGGATAATTCCCAAATGTTCTGTACTTTATCATTACTTTGTGTTTATTTTTTTAATATGAGAACATGAATGTTAAGTGACTAGTACAGTCACAGGAGTTACTTTCCCTTTAGTTCTTTGTTTTGCTGAGCTTTTCTGATTCAGTACTAATATAACGAATCTTGTATTTTATCACATTTAATTTTGAAACAACAGATACAATATTATAAAAAGGTTTATTGTCTTCAGTTTATTTCTCGATTTCCCTTTTGAAATTGTTAGAAGTAGCGTAAATTATCTAATTTAGTTGTAACATTGTTCGATAAGAAACTTCCAATGACAATGAAAATTATTTTGCCGAATTATGATATAAAATAAGAAAATTAATTGAAGAATTTGAAGAAAATTAATAACACAAGTATAAAATGTAAATGACAACAAAATAAACATAAAAATAGAAGAATAAGTAAAAGCAATTAAAATATTGGGTTTAATCTTTAATTGGCTTTCAGTAGAAATTGAAAATGTCTTGTAAAAATATTAAAAAGATATTTATTCTTAGGGTATTGATTCTAAACAGTTCAATTACTTCGAACCAATTAGTAACTTTAATTGAACAATTTTATCCAATCAATAGAAAGAAGTTTGGCATTGACATATTCTAACTGTATCATTATTTTATCTCTATGTAACTATATGATAAACATTTTTTAGCATATTTGAAAAATGTTTCATACAACAGCTACGAAAACAGCAAATCATAAACAGTTGATTTTTACGATTTTGTTGCACTGCAGAATTTTGTACCAATACAATATTATCGATAACCCAGGACACCCCATCAATACCTCATGATATCACCCGGGTTTATTAATTTTTTTGTTAGTGTTGGAATGTTAGATGCAGAGGCAACCTCTGCCAAAATTTTAAAGCCAATTACGATTTGGCCACTTTTATTTTTCTCGTATATGTTCATCATTTTCTGATTTCCATGCCATCGCTATTTTCTTCAAAAGGAGACGTTAATTTAGTAATCTAAATATTTGTTCATTAACTAATTAGAACCCTGAGTGGTTAAGATGGGAAAGATGAATTGATCTATTATATTTGCAGCGACCTTCCTCTTTAATACAAATTACTTTCTTTTTTAAGTATAGTTTCTCGTATTGATTAAAAAGAAACTCTGGGCACTGTTGAATTGTCTTGCTATTTGTTTACTCCTTTCAAATTACAATTTACACCACTGTGAACACAGGAACCCACTTTAATGTGATAAATTGGGATTCTTTTAACACATGCACGCACGTGCACCAATAATAGCACACACACACACACACACACACACACACACACACACACACACACACACACACACACACACACACACACGTAAGCACTCAAACAGGCATACACACACGTATATGCACATATGGTCAAATACGCTTAAACAAATAAACAAACACATGTTTATATGTATATTTGTGCGTATCTGTTCCCATACGAGTTGTGTTCAAAAAGTATCGAGACTGAGATTTTTTTTACCAAAACATAAATGAACAATAAATGAAACGTTCATTTACGAGTCCTCATAGTATTAAACACGCTTATTTAAGCGAGATTTTCATTGCTTGAAGCACATTTGAAACTCCTATTCCGATGTAAAACTTCAGTGTCCTATAAATTCTAATGCCCTTTACATCCCCAAATCCTATTTTGGAGATGAACTTCTTGTGTAGAAAAAAAAAAAAAAGAAAAAAAAGTTGCACGGGGCTAGATCTACGGGTGTTGTACTTGGACAATCCCATGAATCATCTTAAATCGCTGGTAAAAGAGAAATGACTGTTGTAAATAACTTGTCTAAACGAAGTCTAGATGTCAATATAGACATTATCACGTTATTATATAAATTGCCCTGCTGTGTACATGTCTTCAGTGAAATTTCGAAATCTTAAAAATTTAAGGATTCAGTCTCAATATATTTTGATCGCACACACGCACGAATATATATATATATATATATATATATATATATAGTGCTTGCTTAGATATTTACGGGTATTACTTTCTGAAGACCGTATGATCAGTAAGTAAAAGTAAAGTTAGCGACCATAGTCGAGGGTGACCCGAAGGCTCCCTTTTCGATAGCTACTACACCAAGGTGTAGGGGAGGGCGCTACTCCATTCCCTGGATTGCTCCCCTTTACCCTTGAACCGTACCTTATAATGCTGAGTGTTAAGCAAGGTGGTATCAAGTTCCATTTTTAAAGTCTTTGGTATGACTCGACCTGGGATTGAACCCAGGTCTCCCGGGCCATTGGCGAACACTCTAACCGCTGGGCCAATGTATTGAAAGTAGTTTGAAGAAGTGCAAAATTTGTTTTTATTGACTTAGAATTCAGGCGCCATTAAGGAATCTATGCAAAAGCGGGAAACTGCCAAGTTACTAGTTTGGAAACTCTTTCAAATAGCGACATAAGTTAGATGAACTTATGTCACTATGTCTAATTTTTTTGATATATTTTAGGATAAAAAATAACTTGTTTTTCATTTATAATTCTTTTATATTTTTTTCTGAAATTTTGCCTTTATGACTACTAAATGCATGTCCTGTTATAACAAGTGTAATAGAATGTGCTTTTCTTGTGTGACGTCCCAAATTTTGACTCTGAAAACCAAACGTGTAAAAGCAATTGCCTATTTGATCAAATACTTAGTCCTGGTGGTGCAACCATACCATAGTAGGAACACAGCCATAGTTTGGGAGAAATCCGATTTTATTTTATCAAAGATCGAATTTCCATATGATCGACAATCTGTCTATAGCAGTTCAATCCTTGAAATCGTTTTCATTAGATGAGATATTGCTTCCGAAGTCCACTGATTTCAGTGGTTTTCAACTTAAACAGGAGATGGCTCCATCTTGTTTAAAACGCATGAACTCTATTCTATCTATGTTCACGTAGAGGACAATGCCTCTTTCTGCTTTCTCCAGGCTATGCAGAACTTTGACTTGGGTAAGTGTATTTGCGAGAAGTGCAAGATCATCTGCGTAGTCTTCATTTCTCATAGATTCTGCGGGATATGCCCTGCTTCTTGTCTTCTTTTAATGTGAAAGCAGATAATTTAATGTGGCAGATATACATATATATATATATATATATATATATATATATATATATAATAATTTAATGTGGCAGATATATATATATATATATATATATATATATACTGCGATATATATATATATATATATATATATATATATATATATATATATATATAATAACAGTTTTGGTTTTCACAATCTCATTTTGTGGGTTTGTGGCAAACCAAATGCGATATAATTTGGCGTGTGCCCAATATCTGTGATAGAACTATTATATAGTAATAATAATAATAATAAAAAATATATTTTAGTTTTTGTATATATTTAATAACATGGAAGTTTATCTGCGACCATAGGTTTCATGCTGTCTTATAAACGATAATCATCAGGCAGAGAAAGAAAGATATTGGAGAAATCGAAAAATCGAAAAATACAGTCAAAAGAACGTTAGGATTGTGTACAACCACTTATATATATATATATATATATATATATATATATGTGTGTGTGTGTGTGTGTGTGTGTGCGTGTGCGTGTGTGTGTGTGTGTGTAGGTTATATTTGCGTGTTATTCTGTGGACGTATAAGTGGTGTTTAGTATGTGTGTATATGAAGATTCATGCGCCGAGCGATAAATTTGTGGTTGTCTCCTGGATGTATGAGACGCGATGTGTAGCTAAAGTTTCGACAGATTGACCAAGAAAAAAATTTGTATTTGTTTCTTTATATATTCGTGTGTGTGGTGGTGCTTTTAACTTAGGAACAAAATATCATCGTTGCATTTCGAAGAAAATAAAGCTTTGATTCGTAAGCGTAATAGGCGAGTGTAGTATGGTGGGCCAGAATCGCAATAAATATCATGGTGATATGTTATACTGTAATATACTATGGAGTATTATGCAATATTAGTATTTTATGCTGGAATATGATTTGTATCAGATTGCAATAATAATTTGCATTAGTTAATGATATACTGCGTATACATCATTGTAATCCATTATTGTATGTACGTAAGGAATATATTGAATATATTGTATTAAGACGTTGCAATAATTGTTTGTATTAGCTATGGCGTTTTTTTTTGTGTGTGAGTGTGTATGGTGACGATTTTAAGTAACGAGCAAATTATCATCATTGCATAATTAAGGAAATGAATATATGATTTGACGTGTAAGCATGAGGGGTCTGGGACGTAGGGGTAATAGGTGGGGAGTTGTGTTGGATTACAATAATTTTTAGTAGCTATGTTGTGTTAATGTTATGTTACGTATACGTTATTGTAATATAAGATGGTGTGTGTGCGTGGGGTATATGTTAAATATACAGTGTGGAGACCTATTTCTAACACTCATGAAAACATGGCTAACATAATGTCAAAAGGTTGTGGAAATGCATGAGAATGGATATAAAGATTTAATGGAGGAGTGTGGTACTTACGGTGCTTTGGGTGTGTTATGGGGTCAATTGTGGGAGGATTTTTAGAAGTGGAGGTGGTATAGCTATGTGTATAGGTCGAAATGTGAGAACTGATGTTTGTTCTGATGTCTGCATTTGGATAGAATTTTTGATTTTTTGTTTAGCAGGGTGTTTTGTGATGGGTAGGTGATGATTGCTAGTTTTTCGTGAAGGCAAAAGGCATTTTTTGATGTCTTGTTGTAGGCCGGTACTAGTTTTAGTTTATCCCAGGTGATGGTGGTTGATATGTTCATGTCTTTTAGGCGTCATATGTGTATGTTAGTTGAGTAATTTTTGTTGGTGAAGGAAAGTTTGTTGTTTTATATTCTTTGTCTTATGGTACCCTCCGTTGCACCTATGTATTGCTTGACTGAGCTATTGGTTTTTACAGTGGCTCTGTACACTACGTTTTTCTGTAGGCAGTTTCCTAGTAGGGGCATGTTTCTTTATCCTTACAATTGCATTGTTTGTTGGAATGTATTGTGCTGTGGATAGATTCGATCTTTTTGTTGTGGCCTTTTATGATTTGAAATATATATTACTTGTGCGACTGTAACTGACCTTTATATTGTTTCTGTTGAAGATTTTAGCTAGGGGCTTATGATTGGAGAAGTGCTTACTTATTAGATTTAGGAAGTCCCTACCGATGTTTGATGTTACACATTTGTTGTAAGGCGGGTTGAACCAAGTTATATTTCTACTTCTGTGAAGGTATGTATTCTAGTGTTTGTCTATAACCACTGGGTTTTTGTGTTTTTTAAACTCACCCTCTTATAGATACATACACACACACATATATATATATATATATATACGAGGGTGAGTTAAAAAGTAATGCTTTTTTCTTTAGTACAGGAATACTTACAGACACAGGAATATGTATCATCAAAATAGTCACCGTTTATTTCTGTAGCAATGTTCCACCTTCAAATGTAAATTATATCTTTGCCTCGTAAAATTCTGTTGACTGTTCTTTGAGCCACTCCCTCACGGCAGTTTTCACTTCCTCATCACTGGCATGATGTTTGCTTCTAAAACCCTCTTCCATTGGACTGAAGAGATAATAGTCTGAAGGCGCTGAATCTTGCAAATAGATAATGTCCTCTTTCTTCAAGCCAATGCTCAACCACAGACAAGCATCAGAACAAGGGAGACAATCACCTGATTCGGGTGGAAAACTTTACTGCATCTCCTATACTTCTCCGATTTAACGCCTCCAGACTATCATCTCTTTTTTACGAGGCAGGGATACATGTTCTCATTCGAAGGTGGAACATTGCTATTGAGAGAAACGTTGTCTATGATGAGAAGTAGAGATATGATCCACTGAGGCTCAGCTACAGATTAATGTATGCCACATGTTCCTGAGTCGGTAATTATTCCTATACTAAAGAAAAAGGCATCACTTTTTAAATCACCCTCGTATATATATATATATATATATATTGTTAAATATTGCACATAAAAGTTTTTATGTATAAGAAAGGGATTTTCTGATATTCTATACTCGACAAATAAAACTGTATATTTCATTTATATCTTAACATTACTTCACTCGGCCGATTATTTACAGCTCCCAGATAAATAGCAAGAGTATAAGTTACAGTTGCTATTTGGCACTGTATTGCAAGAGTTGCATGTATAAGACAATAGAAAAAAACTAAAATGACGGATAAACACCACTTTTCATGCAAAACATCCATGAGAGAATCAGCGGGAGTAGCATCTCTTTGGGAAATAGCAAGTTAGTATCCAGATAAATCTATGTAGAGAGTTTAATTCTCACTAGTTGAACTCATACTTAAGGCCTTGTACCACATTTAATCAACTTTTAGTAATTAATGAGAATAAGATGAAATAAAAAAGAAACTGGAAGAGAAATAACATGAAGAAAGAAGAGTGAAGTATAAAGCATTAGAGTAAAAAGAAGAAAGAAAAAGAAAAACGAATAAATTAAGCGATACAGTTTATTAATTGTTACCCGTGAAAAAATTACTGAACTATCTTAAAATGCTTCGTATTACTATAACAACATATTTTCTAATTATAAAGCAGTGAGACAAGATAGTGTTTTATTTGTAAGTAAATGGTCCAATATAATATCTTAGAATATTGCAGGTTTTCTCGACGATCGACTGTTAAGTCACTTTGATTGATTTTTTCCTTCTTCCTTTGTCAGTTTACTTCGACAAGCCTATCCACGCATAAATCTTAAATGTCTGCGAGTTATGGTCTTTCCTCAGTTATAAACACCCATTTCAGCTTTATAGCAGCAAGAGACACATATATAACAATGAACCACTATTTTTTTAAAAATGTGAATAAGCGTCACCGAGGGATTAACGTGGTCATTGCTCGAACTACAAGGTGTCTGAAAATAGATGCAACCCCATTAATATGATAATGATTTATTACTGAAGACAAGTGCAATGGCAGTCATTTGGAACATGTCATGTAAAAAATTCATCCTTTGACCTAGAGACATCAAATTAATGTTTTTTAAATTGTTATTATATCAGCTTCCAGGACATGCAATCATTTTTTGAGTTTTTTTTTGTTTCAGCAATAAATCATTATCGTATTAATGGGTTGCTTCTATTTTTAGATAGTTTTGTATGATTTTGTTGTGAAATAAGTTGTGATGCAAAATATTTTTTCTTTTCTTGTCCAAGGCATTGTGATCAAGGATTAATAGTTGTTACAGTATACTATTTTCAAATCTGAAACAAAAAAGAACACAACATTATTATTAGTAGAGTTATTCGCAGTCACATGGGTCCCATGTATCTTGAGACCCTTTACATAAATATTAACACAAGACAATTTTTAAAGTTTTGATTTTCTAATGGCCGTAAGAAATTCATCCGAAGAAACGTCATAAGTTTTGTCTATGGCCAATAAATTTCGGGTTCATGTCTACTTTACACGGTTAAATAAATATCTTAACATTTTCAGCTTTTCTCACTTGATGGGTCGAAAGTAAGTGTTCAGTTTAGCATCATACTTATATTGTAAATAGAACGTTCAAAAAAGTTTTGAAATTTTCAAAAGCTAACACGATGTAAACAGGAATTGTAGTTCTATTAGTAAGAATAGAAAATACGGTGAGCAAAGCTCAAGTTTTCTTTGTGTTCTACCATCATAGATGAACAAAAGAGATAATTAGGGAATTATGATAATATGAACGCTGTTTATGATCGTTCTCTTCATTTATCCACTTTAGACGGAGCAGACAAAATATTGAATGTTTTAATAATAGTGATTACCATGTATTTGATTCCGCTAACAATTTGCGTTTTGAATTTGTGTTTTGAATTTGGGTCCAAGCTGAAAAGGAAGTGGATAAATTGTTTGAAATTTGAAAGTTCACACACACACACACACACACACACACACACACACACACACACACACATATATATATATATATATGCTCTTTGCAAAAAAACATAAAGAAATATACAGTTGTTAAAAGAAAGCAAAAATATAAACATTTATTTTACAAATTAAAATGACTTGATATAAGAAAGAAAGAAAGAAAGAAAGAAAACAATATCGTAAACAGGGAAAAATGAAGTCACGAAAATATGTTTTTCTTTAAGCACCAACTGCTATCGTTTTGCCAACAACAACATTTGCAAACTCGTTACATTATGTGCAAAGCACTAATTCGATTTCGGCTCAAATATTCCTTTCCTTTCCAGAAAAGGCGAACGTTTCTTAGCCGCACTTTTTCAACCGACAAACGTTTGTCTTTTACCTTCCGCCCTATGATCACAAGTTTGATGTTCTTTTTTCAAAACTGTTTTAATAATTTATACCAATTTGTCTCTACTGGAAAATTTCGCTGTTTTTTTTTTCTTCTCTTTTCTTCCCCTCTATTTGTTTTTCGCATTCTCCGTTTCCCATTCTTTTTTCATCCCTCTGTCATTTTCATCTTTTTTGCTGACATATTACCCACTAGCTCGAGGCAATCCACTGAGCAATCGAGCAGCTTTACAACCGGGCTATACATAGGACTAGCGCTTTACAAGGAATAACCTTTCTTTTTCTGCCTTTCCCTTCCACATTTTTTTCAGAAGACTTTGATTCTCTCAGTAATAAGTGCTTTGATAGTGAGACCACGATTGCCGAGTTGTTTGCACTGTCACAGTGAAGAAAATTCCATGTGAGTTCACCAACGGAAAGAAGGGAAAAAAGCAAAAGATAAAATAATGGAGGAAAAAGTTGTCTGGCAAATTAGCAAAATGATTGGCAGAGCCTGAAATAGAGACCATATTGAAGCATCCCGCTCTGTGAAGCTATTGTATTAAATGGGAACCTCGCCATCTTGTGTCGAGTGCTGCTGATCGCTGTCATGGCAAAGTTGCAGTCATTAGTTACAGTCGACACAATAACAGAAAGAACATCAGTAGTAGGCGTTTCACCCTTTTTTCTTTTGCTTTTATTGTCATCTTTTTTACATTTATTTAAATAATATTTGAAATAAAGAAAAAAGCAGTTAATAACCAAACCAACCCGACCCAAACCGAAGAAGTCATTTCAGATCACTAAATATTTAGTATCTAGTGATGGAATTTCTTCTTCTTCTTCTTCTTCTTCTTCTTCTTCTTCTTCTTCTTCTTCTTCTTCTTCTTCTTCTTCTTCTTCTTCTTCTTCTTCTTCTTCTTCTTCTTCTTCTTCTTCTTCTTCTTCTTCTTCTTCTTCTTCTTCTTCTTCTTCTTCTTCTTCTTCTTCTTCTTCTTCTTCTTCTTCTTCTTCTTCTTCTTCTTCTTCTTCTTCTTCTTCTTCTTCTTCTTCTTCTTCTTCTTCTTCACTTTTTGTAAATAAGATCAGTATAAGAACTATTCCTTGCACTTGATTTATTTTCGTATACACTGGATAAATACAAAAAGTAAACATATTCAAATCCGGTAAAAACTTTTCCTCATATTTTCCATGATTTTTTAATCGAACCTGATCGGCAAAATCAATCTTCAGTAAGGAAAACGAAAGTAGACAGTTGGTGGTTTGCAATAAAACAGAATGTTATCAACACGATATTCATTGCGCTTGGTTCTAA
Organism: Sepioteuthis lessoniana; assembly: GCA_963585895.1. Lineage (NCBI taxonomy): Eukaryota > Metazoa > Mollusca > Cephalopoda > Myopsida > Loliginidae > Sepioteuthis > Sepioteuthis lessoniana. Next base: position 23,324 of record CAUZXS010005953.1, read on the forward strand.
TTTTATTGAACTGAAGGAATAAAAATACTTAAAATTACAAGAATCATTGGTTTTTGTTTATATATATATATATATATATATATATATATATATATATATATATATATATATATATATATATATATATATATATATATATATAAAATAGCGTCAGTATAAAAACTAAAAAGGAACAAAACAAAAAACAAAATAAAACAAATATAACTCAGGGTAAAAATAAACTGGAATGAAAAGCTGAAAAGGCTGAGCGGAAACTATAAATCAATAAATGAAACAAGAAAATTGAAGAGTGCAGAAGCAGCAACAGCAGCAATACACATCAATTTGGGTCTGAAAAATGATTGCTACGTGATTTGAGTAAAATCATTAAACAAAGTTGAATATTCTGTTGGAAATAAACTCTCGTTAATCATATCCATTATTAAGGGTAATATTTATATTTAATGTTAACAAACTAAATTTGTAATTGTGAAGAATTTCTTTGTCTATTGTCTGTAGCCAGCCAGATGGGTTCATGTATCAAATCAGATATACATACTTAATAGACTAAGAGATTTTTGATAAAAACTGTTTTTCATGGGGAAATGTGAGCTTTCATCGAACGTAGTCTCTAAAAATAAAAATAAAAAATCTGTGAGAAGCCACGTTGCTGCAAAATGTACTTATCATACAGAAAGTAAATTGCCAAACTTCAAAAGAAAATATATAACGATTCATTTGTCTCCCGAAAGTAATAATTCACATTTCATGAAGCATTAATTAAACCTATTGTTAGTTTTTCAAGATAGAGATGTAAAATAATTAAGTAGCATTATCATTTCGGAAGGACTAATAATCCGGACAAAAACCGAAATTACTTAAAACGATTAATCTCTTTCGTGTTATTTATTTAAGCTTTTTAAAATTCTCAACAAAATTATGGCGTTTTCACCATAAACTAAAAAATAAAATAAAATCTAACATAAGCTCGGTAATTTCTTTGTTTTGTGGATTCATCTTTTTATTTTTAGTGGCATTATCTTTCTAATAATTTGCTCAAAATTTGTAATTGACAACAAAGATTGATCTGTTACCCAACGTAGACTGTCATTCAGAAAGTATCTTAATATTCAAGATGACCAAAACTTCTACTTACGAATGATTAAAAATGATATAGGGAAGACCGTAATATTTTTATCAAAGAAAATGTAACTGATTTCCGAATAGAATAGGAAATTAACTTGAATGTCAGCAAATTATCGGTAGCTAAATGACAATAATTGATAGTATAAAGGGTTTACTTTACGAATAGTAATAGTTAAAACTAAGGAAACAGATATAATCTTGACGAAAAAATGTTTAAGCTGCATGGAACAATATTTAAACTATTTGTGAATCAGTTTAAGTCAAAGTGGGTTGAACATTTGAGTAGTTATAACTAAAATATTTATATAATTTTTTTTTGCGTTCGGATTTACTTTCCCTTATTTATTTTCATCTATTTTTATTTTCCTAAATTTTTTCTTTTAATTTCTTCCTTTTTTTCTCTTCCTTTCAATTTTCATACAAAGCAATAGAGCAAAGGCATCTGCAGTTAACAAAATAAAAATTCTTCCTATAAAAACAAAGAATACAAATTAGCGAAATAGATATATAGATAAAAATTGCTAAAATGCATTAACCACAAGTGTACATTAAAGGACAAAGAAAATTGCGAAAAGCTTTTCTTTCATAAATCTCTTTAATTTACGTTACTTATTTGGATTTCTAGATAGATACATACAATAAAATTGAAACACAGCATTTACAGATCAAATTGCTTGAGTGCTTGTTTAGCAATAAAGCACAATAAAAATAACCCCTTGAAAATTGAGAACGAGTTTTTTTGCATGCTGGATAGATAAGGTCACAAGTAAATTTCATCCATCAATTAGAAGCATGTCTACTTCAAAGTGCCCAAAAAGAAATGTACTAAATAGCTTTTTTGTTTTAGATAGAAAGTGAGAAAGAACAAACCTGAGCATTGTGCAATTTAGAAACACTTAACTACCTGCTGATTTTTAGTTGTCTGATGTGAAAAAAAATTACGAAGAAATCTACGAAGAAACAGATATTCCGGAAAGATTTATGATTTACTCACTCGGAAAAATAAATATAAAATCTAAAATTTAGAATCGTCATAAGAATTTTGGGATAACGATTTTTGTTTTGCCGTTTAATTGACTTGAATAAAATAAGGGTTCGCTTTTGTTTATTGCTATTATATTTTCGTATTTCAGAAATGCAAATAACAGAAATATTTTGGCAGAAGTTCTCTTAGCTGATATCATAAAACTTTTAACAGGGCAAACAGACTCTTTAAATCTCCAAATATATATATTTTAAAGGGAAGTAAAAAAAACTTTTGAGGCACTCATGGCGTAATGATTAATGTGGAAGTGGATTCGGCTATCCGAGTTCAAATCTGCGACGAGGCTGTTTGTATTTCAAATAGCGTTAATACCCCTGGGAACCGTATTAACCCTACTATTTTCATTCCAGCTATGAATAAAAGGTTGGATTTTAAACCTTATTATAGCAACCGGTCTAACGGAAAAGGAATTCAAACTAGTTGAAGACCTGGACAAGGATGGGATCCACTTGCCCAATACGCACTACATGAGTCGTCATTCTACGATCAAACCATGATACGGTATCAGTCGCCAGAAAAGTATGTCATAAAAGTACTGAATAATTAGCCTTTAATAGTAATCTTCCTTTGTAAATTGTAATGATTTGCAAAGCTCACACTATTATAATTAAGAGGAAAATTAGATTGTTATTTGATTCATCCGTTAAATTTTATCATTTTATCACTTTGCGCAAATAAAAATCTTTCTATAATTAGTTACGATGATACAAATGCAAAAATTGGATCTTTATATTAAAGAAATATAAATGATTAAGATATTGCCACAGAAATTTGAAGATTTTTTATTTTATTAAAAACTATATCGTGTGTAGGTATGTACAATTTTTATCATTATAAAACCACAAAATTTGGATTAAAATTACCAATTCAAATTATAGGATCTATTGAAAACTTACCAATTTTACATTTCCTGGATCTTCAACAAATATCAGTATGAGAATTCCAAAGCTAATTCGCAACCAAAATTGACGTCTTTGCTGAAAATAATTGGCTGGTAATCATACATTATATGTAGACTGATTAAAAGAAAATTTTCCATTGTAATATACGAATGTTGATCGAATGTTGATCGTATTTTACTATTAATCGATTTTGGTTTATTGAGTATCATGATCATGTTTTATCATTTGAATTAGGTAAGATACGAAGATACTTTGTTATTGCTTCCTTTGTAAGAATATAAGCCGAAACATATAGTGAGAAATAATTATTTTATAGATTTGTTCATAGATTGTTTGTCATTCAGATATATTTTCGTATAAAGAACAAAAATAGATTTTTCAAATGTACAAAACACCTACATCAAAAAATTTTAGTTATAATTTATATAAATTAAGTTAAAAATATTAACTTTTTGTCAAAGAGTGAAAATATAAAGCAGAAGGTTCTGCTTTGTCAATTGTCAATTAGGAATATATAATTCACTAGAATTGAAGATCTGATTAATATGTTAGCGAAAGTGTAGATAAAAAGAAATTGTTTATTTCAAAAATATATTTTTGAATAAGTTTAATAGCAAATAGAGAAAATTAATTTTATATTATATAAATCTGCATTAAATGACATTCTCTTATGGACACGTTAATGTTGGCCGACCTGCAAGAACTACATACATCTACTCGCGGTGGAAACTGGATGCAGTCTATAAGCCCTACCAAGAACGATGGATGATAGGTAATGATGGCGAAAAACATTATATATATATATATATATATATATATATATATATATATATATATATATATATATATATATATATATATATATATATATATAATGATTATAAAGATAAATTCCTTTTAGTTTTACGAGAAAAATGCATATAGAAAACAACACTCTTCCACTCTGTAATAATCGAATAAATATAATTTCAAAATTATTTTTTATGCAATGTAATTACTAGGATAAAATCTATCTGAAGTCATTTGAAGTAAGAAAGAATAGCTCTGAGCCAGGAATAGCCAACAGCATTACATGATCAAGGCATTACATGAAAGCATTGGAATATTGATTTACTTGTGACTCGTCTGATAAGTTTTTCGGTGAGAAAAAAAAAATATAAAGCTTCTCGACTATTGTTGCTAATAAAGTTTACGTAGTTACTGCAAGTTTTAGCAATTTCTTAAATTTAACTTTAAATGATAGTTCTTTTGATGATAAGAATAAACTGGATCATATCCTTTTGAAATGAACATTATTACGATATTATTAGTTAAATACAAGAGAAAATATTTGTAGACAAATTATAAATAACGATCACAAAATTTCATGTTTAAGATTATAAAGATAAAAGTATTCATTTTAGGAAGAAATTTGCCAATATTTAAACGATTTGAACGTTATTTATATCTGAATTTTACATGTTCTTAGTTTTAGAATGGAATTTTATCAGACCTTTATTCAATTTTAATACTATCTACATTCGGGTCACAATTCTTCAAGGGAAACACCACAGAATACAAAAAGGGTAAATTCCTAAAAGATGAGCTTGTGATATTTGTTATTAGAACCTGAGTTGGGATAACTGGAGTTCAAAGCGCACATATTTTCTTTGTTATTGATGTGATCAAATTGCTAATGGGCATTACTAAAATGGGAATCACTCTTGCAGGTATTTATCAATCTAACTATTCAAATTACTTAACTGAAATGAAAAATCGATTTGTGAACCTCAAACTGCTTTTGATATTCTAAAGGCGAAATGCAGCGAAGTTTACGATTATAATAATCAAATATTTTAAATCTAAATATTCAATCATTAATGATTATGAAAATTTCGAAAACATTTAATACAGTCTGAATTATGAATGAAAATATCAAAGTGAAAGATATATTATAGAGATAAAATTAATTTGATTTTTTAGATTTTCTGATTTCTAATATATAAAATGAGTTTAGAGCAATCAAGGAAACTACGCTACTACTTTATATGCAACAAGCACTAAAAGAAATATCCGTTTATAGTGCCACTTTACGTGCAGTAAAGACTAATTGAAGTACCCTTTATTGTACTACTTTATGTGCGGTAAAGACTGATTTACAACTTGAAATGCTATTAGAAATGCACTGGACTGTTATGAATGATATTTTTTAAAATCCACAATAAAATGAAATTTTATGAATCATATTTTATATCATTCGTGTTGAGACTTAAATCAGATCTATCTGGTCCATAGATGGGACTCTAACAAGCACTTCTACTCCGAGTGAACCTGGAAATAATGGCAATGAAGTGATGATTCCACACTTCCTAGGGCACCAGAACTGGAGCCTCTAAACCAGAAGCAGTTTTGTGTCATACTCGAGACATTAGATTAAAATTCTGTACGACTAGTTGAGTCAAGAAGCAACATGGCTGTTCGTTGAGAATTGGAATCCTCATTTCCCTGAGAGGAAGAAAATGTTCTACCTTTCGTTTAATCCAATAAGTACTCATTATAAATTTGGTAGATCTACAACTAACCGTTTGTCCGTCTGTAGAAGATAAACACACGCTTACCAATTATCAATATATATGCTCGATGCACACCTAGACGAAGTAAATAATCAATACAAAAGCAAAAAGTAAAAAAAAAAAAAAAAAGGTCTTTCCTTGCAGTCTCTTGCCGTTTCCGTATTACTTGCAATGCAATACACTCACTTTTAGGAAGAAACCGTATCATTCCTTTTCCTAATAGACCTTTCCATACTTCTAATTTAGATCTGTTATTTGGTATGATAAAAACATAAATTTTGAATGAATATATTATGCGCTTTAATCTTAGTCTTAAATTTGTGGTTAATATAAAGAATATTGTTCATAAACATGTCTTAGTCTCCCCAATTTATATTGAGTTGTCGGCGATTGAAAATTTGTGTTGCTTCCAAATGAAATCCTGTTCAATTACAGTGGAAATCATTATCAAGTTGCGCTGACAGAACAGAGTTCCCTGATTTTCTCTCACCATCCTTCCCTAGCATTCATCACTCTTGGTAGGTCTTCTAGGCTGCATCTTGTGTCCGCACAGAGCTAATATACGTAAGTTTTATCCTGATTGGCCCACACAAGTCCTTCCATGCGAGTGCGTCGCTTTTTAAATCGTCCTTAGTTCAGTCGCAAAACCCTGCATGTCTTGATCATCTTACTTAGATGGTTTATGCAAGGGAGGTAATTGGGCATACAGCTGCTGTTTTGCAGAGTTTTTATTTCAGGATTTGCTCAAAACACGTAGCACTTTTGCGTAGGTCACAGTCAGATTTTCTCTATGCGTTTCGTTAGCGTCCATGTGGCGCATCCATATAGTTGTATTGATACAGTCACAGCTTGGAAGAAATCCCGTTTTATTTGTTTTGGTTTGATTTCTTTGTTTAATGACATATCAACCTTCATGGATTATTTAATGCCAAAGCCATCATTGTATAACTTCAGTGATACTATCTCATCCATGGCTAGGGAAAATAAGCAAGTTCATACCTTTCACCAGGGTATTAGTTTAAAAGTGAACTTATAAGCACGACAGGAGTTGGAACTCGCTTACTTGGTGACCGCAGTTCAATGCTTTAACCATTTCAGCACGGGGACTCGCCCCACCCACGTAAATCGGATTGATCAAATTTTCATTCAATCGATAACCTGTTAATAGCATTCCATATATTGACATAAATTTTAGTGATGAGATGTTACTGCCGGGGTATGTGAAGTGGTTTACAAATTTGAAAGTAGTGATGGCTCCTTCTTGTTTAAAACACATAAACTCAGTTTTATTTACGTTCACGTAGAGGACAGTGCCACCAGTAGCTTGCTCCATGTAATGCTGCCAGGATTCGGCTTAGGCAGGTGTACTTACGAGAAGCGCTAGATCATCGGCGTAATCTGCGTCTGTCATTGTTTCAGCTAGATATAGTCTGCTTCTTGACTTTTTTTGTGCCTAAAACCATTTTCTTTTATTAGATATATTGACGTTTGTAGTACGTACTCTGGGCAAATTATTAATAAAGGTGGCGCTAATGTATCTTCTTGTAAAACTCCATCGATAATTTCGAAGAAGTCAGTGTCTCCATCAGGTGAACGAACCGTTGCTTTTGTGTTTTTATAAAGCATTATTATAGCGATAACAATTTTTTAGGGAGATTATATACTTACGCCTTGGTGTAGTAAGCTATCGAAAAGGGAGCCTTCGGGTCACCCTCGACTATGGTCGCCTACTTTACTTTTTTTTATATACTTGTAGTATTTGTTTCATGTTTTCTCTATGAATAGAATCGAATGCCTTAAAGAAATCTACGAACAGTAATGTTACCTCGAGTCTTTTTGAACTGGCTCGATCGATGAGTCAATGGATAGTCAGAATCTGTGAAGTTGTGGATCGATTCTTCTGAAAACCATTCAGATTTTTCTTGGAATTTTCGCGATTTCAGGTTGGATACTATTGAAAAGCAGAACACTATAAATCTTAGCAGCTTTTGCAGTGAGAGTTATACCCCTATAGTTCTTAGTGATTCCGAGCCCATCTTTCTTCGAAAAGCGGGGGGACGTAGCCCGTTTCCAATTTCTTTATTGTGTTTTGCTCATACATAGCGTTGCATAATCGAAGAAGTATTTCGTCAAATTTTCTTGTTTCCCATATTTCAGGGAGTATTTCGTCTTGGCCTGCAGCTTTTCTGCTTTTAATTTTTTTCAATAGTGCAAGTTTTTCTTCCGTAAACTATCCTAGTTTGATGTTGAATTAATGATTTTTGATAGTTTTGTCAGTGATTTCAAAAGAATTTCCAAGTTGAATTTTGAAATATTTTCCCCTTTTAACGTCTTTCTTCTTGGCTGAAAGTTTTTTGTTTCACTGTCGAGTTGCACTTCCTTCTGCTCACTTCATGCGCTGTCTGCCATGCTAATAGTGATTGTCTATCTTCTACAGTTGTCTAAATTTCTGAGAAGAAGCTTGATGATTTTTCTCATTAGGGGTTTTCGGACTATTGTCTTCATCTTTATTGTTATTTCCATAACGTTTCGGCCGATATGTCCTCCGGCCTTCTTCAGGTGTTTGTTGAACTCGGGAACCTTCACGGAACTTCAGACTACGTCCTTTATTGAATCCACCGGAGTCACCTGTTTTGTTTTCGTTAGCCATAACCGGGTACAAGTGTTAAGTATTCCTGTATTGTTACTCACCTGCAGTCAGGATTGAACCTGCAACCTCCAGATGATTGTCTCCTAAGAAGCTTCGGGAACCAACGCCTATAACCATTACGCTATGTGTCCTGCATGTACATGAATGTAATCTCGCTGTTTTTTGTTTTTTTTTTGTTTTTTTTGGTATGCGTTGATTATCTTTGGACTTTTCAAAAGTTTCTGTGCTTTGGTAATTAGTTTCTTTTATCAAATAAGGGTGCTTTTTTACGTTCTCTCTTTTTTTCCCCTAACTGATATTGCCACCCTTAGAACTCTACATTTGGCTCTTGGTTTGGCTGATATGCACTCCCCTACAGCTTCTCTATGGGTGGTAACAAAGTTTTTATATTTGTCATTCGGTGTAAATCTTTCAGATGTCTCGTGGAACCTATCAAACTCGTTTCTTACAGTAACTGTATATTTATTCCTAATATCACCATTGATAAGTGAGAACCAGTCATAACGTGAAGTTTTCACTGCTTGTGCCTTATTTTTTTAAATTCAGGCGCAACTTTGCCGAGACGATTCTGTGATCGGAAGATACTCCTTTAAAAGAGGATTTTGCCTCAAAGTTTAAAGCGCTATTTATCCACTTCTTGCTTATGATATATAATCTAGCTGTGCTTTAGCTTTATTTGGGTAGGTGTAGGTCTATAGTTTTCCCTGTCTTTTTTGTAATTTAATGTTTCGGTCTATAAGCCTGTTCTCGACTGAAAAATTGGGTAGATATCCGCCATTTCTGTTTGGCCACTTGTGGAAATAAAATTTATGGTTTCCGTCTTTGCCTATTTTAGCATTTATGTCCCCACTGATGATTAGAACGCTGTGACAAGCAAAGGAAGATAACTCGTTGTAGAGGGTGCTGATATCCGTTTTATCACTGGCATTAGTAGCGTTGTAACAAGAGACGATCGTTGTGCCAAGGTTGCTATTAAATGAAGTACACATAATTCTCGGTTGGATTTTCTCTTAGCTATTTAGTGATTCTAAGGCACGAGGACCGTGCAGCATTTCTACACCTCCAATGGCAGCATTAAATGGAGCTTTTTCATCCATTACCGGTATCATGGTATTTTAATTCTAGTTTTGTTTGATAATCCCTATGGTAATCCCTTGCATATAATGTCTATATTATTTATAGCTGCAGATGAAACGGTGGAAATGCTAATTATTATAAGTAATTACTAAAAGATAATAAAATGTAACTTTATGCACGGCATCATTTTTTTCTTGTCAAAGCCTTTATTTTCAGTACGATTTCATCCTTTCGTCTTCGACTGTTTATTGAGTTTAAGCATAAAAATGTCCGGTTTATTTAAGTTTTCACCAAAGAATCTTAATCTTTTGGCAAGAGTACAGGTACTGAAGCGTTAAAACAAGTTGAAAACAATCCCTTTTCTAAAACATGGAGATTATGGAGACCTGTGATAATCTTATATTCATCCCCCATTACTTTTATCCTAAATCTGTGAGAGTTGACATCTGCTTTCTTTGATATATAGGTTTGGTATTGTACTTCCTACTATGTTTCTCATTTTGTGACCGTATTCACTGTTGTCATGGTAATATTCAGTTGGGTTAGATCAATGCAATGAATTGGGAAAAGAGGCGACGAAAGGTAATTATGCATGTAGAATCAGGGATGAATGTGAAAAGCGAGCGGAACAAATAAAACTACTGAATAATGCTCATCGATTTAAAGAGCAATGAATTCATGAAATTGTGTTGATAGTAAAAAAAAAAAAAAAAAACACCTCAAAATTTCATTCTTATTTTCAACTTTTGAAATTGGATAATCATTGGTATTATTGTACTGAGAACAACTTTTGCGAAAAAACCATCGAAAAAAAATTAGTACACACACACACACACACACACACACACACACACACACACACACACACATATATATATATATATATATATATATAAACATGGATGGATAGATAAAGAGAGAGAGAGAGAGAGAGAGAGAGAGAGAGAGAGAGAGAGAGAGAGAGAGAGAGAGAGTTTCTTTATTACGAATCCTTTACTGCCAATGTAACAATTTTGTCGTTACAATCGGTGGATATACAAACCTAAGGAATAAGGAAACCAAAAATTACAGCCAAAAATGATTTTTTTGTTCTTTTAAGAGCTATTGGCTCTTATATGCAGGGTCAGTTTAGTGAAATTCAACGTTATATTTGAGAATTAATACACCTTGTTTACACGTTGTTTCATCTTTTCAATTATATCAAACTTATATCTATCTATCTATCTATCTATATATATATATTTGTCTGAAACACAGAAACCCTATAGAAACAATAATATTTTCTCATTTATTTATTTTATTTTACTGGGTTTGAATATTTACACTATAGAAAATTTAATCAGTTCTGAATTATTAAACTGTTTATGCTCAAACTGATAAACAAATGTATTATAATAGAATATTTTCTGTCTCCAAAGATAAAACTGATATAAAAGTTTTTTCTCTTACATTAACTTCTTCATGTTTTTCCCACTTATAAGCTTAAAGGTAAATATAAGTTTGTTCACATACAGATTAGCGACACTGGGATTTTTTCCGTAATAACTGCTTAGAAAATATAACAATCTCATTTCTCATTTTAAGATAATTCATCGGCATTTAGAATGGCATTAAACATGGTCTAATCGATTCTATCTAACTGTGCTTAATGCTCCTCGCAAAGTTGGACCATTGTGTCAAAGCCATTACTGCGTCGGCTATGAACACTTGATGTTGTCTCAGAAAATTGACTGAGTCTTGTCCGATGAATAATCATCAGAGTGGCTAAGGCTGATTACAAACTCTAAAAGCTGATGAGAAATGCTCGCCGTGACACAGAACGCACAGTATTAAATCTTTAAAAGAAAAAGAGAAGGACAAATTAAGAAATCGCTTTCGCCATTACTGTGGCCATTGAGGAAAGTCCAGCTGATGGCGATACATGCGCAACTCGGTCGCAAGAAAGCGAAGTCAATTGAGATCGTTCCCACTTGGATTCATGCACATCAATTTTTCATAATACTTCTTGCTTCAGTCAAAACGTGCCATACGTTCGACGCAAAAATTTTCTCATACCATCAAAGACAATCTAACGATATATGAATGTAGCACTCCGGGTGGTGTGCCGATTATATTTTCCCTGCTTGTTGGCCGGTGCCCGATCGATTTGTGCCATCACATTAAACTCGACTGAGATGCATTATCCGAGGAAGTAGACAAACACAACACTCCCTGGGGGGATGGGCGGCTCAAAAATTGTGTGTTGGAAAGAGACTTAAACAGATACCCGAAATTTATTCACTTGTCCAAATCTGCATGGAACAGGATTCGTAACTAACTGGATATATTTTATCATACGCGTGAGGCAAAATGAAAAAAACAAATCAAACAAAAAAATGATAAAACTAAAAAGACAAGAGCATTATTATCGTGAAAAAACTTGAAAAAGATTTTTTTAAAATAGTGTCGCCAGCGGGCTGTAATCTCACACTTGAGGTCAGTTGGCGTTATACAATCTTCTTTTTTCTTCTAATGATGATATGAACTCAAAAAGCCTTCTGATGTAGGTGTTCACTTTCTTTCGGAAATTATGTATATGAATTTTATAATTTCATGTAAAATTATTGACTCAAGCGGCACTCATTAAATAAGCATCCATATACACGTAGTACGTAATCATAAATTTTTGCACACGATCCTAAAAATATTGATATATTTAGAAAAAAAAATGTTGTCTAAAATATTCAGAAATAGGATTTCCTTTTCACGTTAAATTAGAAAGTTTCAATTAATTCAAAATGATACTATGCTGAAAATGTTCATGTATTGACAACGATACTGTTTTCAATAAGTTAGCTTCTTGAGAGGCGCCTGATGTTTTGCTTGGCAGAACATTTGTGACACGAGAGGGGCTGATCAACGAGCAGATCATTGGATGAGGGAGGATTTTCATTGAAATCAGCAGGTGATCAATAAACAGAAGCGGCAATTGTCACAACGTTTTGCATCTCGTCAAATTAGCCATTAACCAATAACCGAGCAAAAAGAAGAAGAAGAAGAAGAAGAAGAAGAAGAAGAAGAAGAACAACAACAACAACAACAACAACAACAACAACAACATTATACATAATTGCAATTCCTCCTTATAGAATAAAATAAAACAATCTTAGAATACTATAAATTTAAATATTTAAATCAGGCTATTATTTGAATGTTTTAAATGTTAATTTACAGATAAAGAAAAGCCTTGGTTCTTTGAGTTACAAGAACTTGAACAAAAAAAAGTAAGTCGTTTTCTGATTAAATGCAAATATTACGAGAAAAATTTGTATGTTGAAAGATGGAGATAAAGAAATCTTGATAATGCAAACACTATGGTTTACCATTTTGCTTGCATTATCAAGATTTGATAATGCAAGTTCAATCATATTGTAATAGGAAAACATTTATGCGGACTTTTAAAATTTGAACATTTTATTCGAAACTTTGAACTTACGTGTTATCATCGTAACAAGATCGGGTGCCAATCAAAGTTATTTTGCAAGAAAATCTAAAGAAAATATTTTAAGTCAATCAACCTAAACGGTTCTTATATGCCTCTTTTTCATTTGTAGTGGCTTTATAAACTTCTGGTTTACAATGCTGTATTTGTTACTCATGAATAGCAAGGATTTTTTAAAATCATTTTTCGTATTTCTTATGAGAAACCACAAATATATAAAAATAAAGATTTATTTTTTTACTCAAATATTTGAATTGAAATTTTTTTATCATACATTTCCCAATTTCTGAAAAATTGTTATTTATCAACGTTTTAGAAAAGAGTAAGTAGAATCATGATAAAGAAATAATTTTAAAACATTAAAACGATTTATTATTAGTTTATAAATCAAAAGGATTTTTTTAGAATAATCTTAGGGGGAAAATATTTTTATGATCCAAAATGGTATGATTTAATTTAAGAAAAATACTTTCTCCAAAAAACAAACAAACAATATTTTAGGTGTATTTGATTAAAAATTTTCCTGTTCAAGACATAAAACAAAATGAAATTTGAAATTTGAAAAAAACATTTCAACTGAATTAATTTTTTCGAGGATATACAAACATTTTGGGATTTAAATAATGCTTATTTGAGATTCAAAAAAATCATATAATAATAATGATAATTCTACAAATCCATTCATACATAAATTTGGAAAACTTTATTGAAATCTGATTTTTGTAAGATTTTGGAAACCAACGTGTTCTTCATCTATAATTTTTCTTCCATGATATTTTTACACGTAAATTTTGCTTTTCACACACAAAAAAAAGTCGATTTTTTAAAATTTCGCACAATTTTCGTATAAATTTTTTTGTAGTCGTTCTTCTGACAAATAACACTAAATTTAATACAACAAATATATCTAACAAATTTAAGATGTTTTTATCAAGACGTATAACCAGTTTATCAAAAATCCGTCTACATGCCAAGTAATAAGAAATACTAAATCTATAAGTGTGGGGGGTGTCCTCGTAGTGTAATGGTTAAAGTGATGGATTGCGGAATCGTAGTAAACGAGTTCGTACTCCAGTCGCGCTGTTACCTTCACTTTCGGGCAAATACCCTTGGGAAAGGTATGAACCCCCCTTATCCTCCCAGCTATGGGTTAAATAGTACCACTACTGTTCTTCTTGGAGAATGGCTTTGGCATTAAATAACCTACAAAGGTTGATATGCCATTAAAGAAACCAAACCAAACCTATAAGTGTGGTTTTAATCTATCTATCTATCTATTATTATTATTATCAATAATAAGAAATTCTATTCTTATGGAAACACAAATTATATTATGGACTCTTCTATTGATATCATCCTCCTTCCCTTCTTCCTCCTTATCATCCTCATCCTCACCATCAAATCATGCTGATAGCATGGAGTTCGCTGACACTATCTCGTTATCCGTCCCTACCATTCTGGAAAGATTCTCTTGACTGCACTCAGTGTCTGTACAAATTCTTTGCTGGACGGCCAACACTAGCGCGTCCATGAGTGAACGTTGTTTATGATGTCATCCTTACTTCTTCAGCAGTACTCAGCATGTCTTGTTTGTTCTACTTGAATATTTTCTGAGATGAGAAGTTAATGGCCGTACAGCTGTTGTTTAGAGAGGTGTTGCTTCCAGGATTTATTCAAAACATGTAGCATTCTTGTATTAAGTTTCTTTTTAGCTTTTTCTCCTAGTGCTTCGTAAGAGTCCAGGTAATGCAACCATACAGTAGTATTGACACAATCACAGGCTGGTAGAAATTCCATTTTATTTTAGCGGAGAGATCAGATTTCCCGATGATTGATAATCTGTCAATAGCGGTCTACGTCTTCCCTATCTGTATTTTGACATCGCTTTTAGTAGATGAGATATTACTATGAGGTTTTAAGTTATTCCGTGGTGAATAAAATTTCATTTATCAATTTCAGTTGGCAAAACATAAGAAATTCTATTATTGAGCACAATATATTTGAGAAGATTATATATATATATATATATATATATATATATATATGTGTGTGTGTGTGTGTGTGTGTGTGTGTGTGTGTGTGTTTAGAAGAAATATCTTATTAGAGAATTCTTAAATTGTATTGTAAGTAAATTTTAAATGAAGTTCATTTATTAATATAAATATTAAAATAATTTTCATTTATCATAATTGTTACTATTTAGTAAAGGGATGCGGCAAATGATTAATTTTCAACTTTACTTAATTTAATTGTATATAATGTAATTGAAGGATCATTTTATAATCATTTACACTAATACTAACCACACATGATCAATATTATAAATTCTATATCATTTGAAGAAAAATTATCATTAACATCAAAGATATATATATATATATAGAGAGAGAGAAACGAAAAAATGATCATACTTTCTTTGGTTGTTCGTCACCATATTTTGATCATATGAATTGAAATTGTTTTATAAGAGAAATGCAAATTGATTGATAGTTGTGACTAATAAGTATTAACCACAAGAATCATCTTCTAAACTATTCATCTAACTAAGCCATCTAACATTTTGCGAAATGATACCTTTCCAAACTGTCATAATTCTTGGTAGATGACAAAGTAGAAATAAAAAACTATCGATTTTATCATTAGTCAAGACTTTATCCAGCGGTTGGAATCCAAAGAAATTATGATTCTTTAATTTGATTGCTTAAATGTCTAATAGTATAAGATAAAAATGTGAACATTTTGGATATTTTGGTAGACGGCAGAGTTCCCAAATTATATCTGAATTATTTTATATACTCATTAAAAACTGACTCCAGTAATTAATCTTGATATTAAGTCACGTTCTATTAACGGAATTTATATCATAATTAACTGCAGTTAAATAAATAAATAAATTGAATTGGTTAGATTTGGTTGTATTTTATGGCATATCAAATATTTTGAGTTGCTCAATGCCAAATCCTATTCATACATATGTATTATATGTCTAATTTGTGAGCAAATGGTGTGTAGATAACATTTGAAATAAGCCCGTTCTCATTTGTTTTACGGAGTTAAATTGTTTCAAGTATTGCTATTTATTGTTTGTACACAGTTAAATGGTTTTAAGTTTTGTAAATGATTAAATAATTCCATTTGATTCATAAATGGGACCCTAACAGGTACTGGCAATGAAGGGATTTCCACATTCCCAAAGCTTCAAATATGTTAGCGTCATATCTTGGATACTCAAGGAGTGCAACCTCTTTGCCGAGATGTAGTTAGCGAATGCCTTAGCCACAGCCACAGCCAAATGAGCTAAGATAAAGAGAAGTACTCAGTAATTACTATTTAATAGTTATCTACCGTGAGAAATCTTAAATATTTGGAGTGAATGTGAATCCAGACCTTAACTACAATTTAGTCTTGTGCTTATAAAATTCTCGCTTCTTAGTGCAATTTCTGTTATATTACGGTAAAGTATATACAAAAGTTGGGTCATTTTAACATAAATGATAAAATACTAAATATATTAATTAAGTTAAGTAATCATGCGAAGCTCAAATTAACTAACGGTAACCTTGTATATGGATAAAAATTTACATCTGAAAAATGCTTCACGCAATAATCAATAAGTGATTTTGATAAAATTTTTCATTTATGTTTATCTGTAAGCATAAATAAATACATGTGTCTTCTTCAATTCAAAATCCCTCAAATCTGTACAGAAGTGAATCTACAATTGCAGGTCTATTTTTTCAGTCAAATAAAAAGGGATTTTTTTTATGCCAAATTAAAAAAAGAAAGAAAAACAAATTGATCAACATTAGATCTTCTTTGGGTTTTTTCTAAGAATCCAGTTTTTCCTAATTTCCAACATTGAAATAATCACTGATTCTTTTGACTTAGCTTAAGAGATTGACCACTTTAAAAAAAATGAAAAGAGAGTAATCAGTGTGAATTTCGTTTATTCACAAAATAACAATAAGAACATAAATACAAATGAAAATGAAAAGTCTGACTGTAAAATGTTGGAAACATTTCACTTTTATCAAGTATTAGTATAATAACCTTGAAAATATAGGAATAATTATGTATGAATAATTATATATGAATTTAGATAGCATAAACATAGAGTCAATGACGTTTGATGACTGTCAGTTTCTTGTCAATGTGATCGTCGAACCAAACGCCGTTCTCTCTGTGTTTATAATATCCTAACTTAGATATGCATTCTCTTTCACTTATATTGAGTATTCTTTATTAATAAATATAGTAAACTATATACACACACACACACACACACACACACACACACACACACACACACACACACACACACATATATATATATATATATATATATATTAGTGTGTGTGTGTGTGTTTCCCATCAGAAATTATTGTATATTTTTTAAGATGAAAAGTTAAATTTCCATAGTGATCTTTTCATTGTTAACTTGTTCCTTTCTTTTTACTTTTTTCTCTATTTCAGGTGACCGTTTGCTTGATATCCCTTGTCGTGTGTGTGGTGATCGAAGTTCTGGAAAACACTACGGTATATACAGCTGTGATGGTGAGGATTCTTTACCATTTCACGTATCATCAACAAATATCACTCTATTTATTCAAGGATTTTCACAACCAAACAGACTTGTCTCTTGAAAAGTAATATTCTGGTTGTCTCTATATTCTATGGTTGTCTATAGATTCTATGGTAGACTGATTAAAAGAAAGTCTGTTATAGATAAAAAAAATTTTAAACACATAAACAAATCAGAGAAAGAAAGAAAACGTGTACTTGTAGACAATAAGACAAGGAAAAGGCCCGTTTTACTTCTCGTTACCACTTCATCCGTATCTTCCATATATGCGCTTTCTCTCTCTCTCTCTCTCTCTCTCTCTCTCTCTCTCATCCCTTCTCACTTTTTCTCTCTCTTTCTCTGTCTGTCTGTCTGTCTGTCCCTCTCACACACACGCAAGGAAAAACACAATTCGACAATTCCTGAGGAACTGAGGTTAATTCAACGACTTGGCATCGTTTGATCATCAAAAGAACAGACCACCTAACATTCGACGAAATTCTGGAAATTAAAAATTTCTACTTTGTATTCCGAAAGATAAAAAGAAATGTTTTTGAAATGTCGTCGAATTATCAATGCATGTGCTTAACTATCCGTCGGATCATAAGACTGGACAGATATAATAATTACCTTAAAACCCTTTTAAGTAAATTCACATTAAAAAATACTCAGTGAAATATAAAAAAAAACTGTTGAGAATCTTTAACGAATTTTTGAAATCATATCTCATGATTTTCACATGTATAAATCTTAAAAGAAATTATTATTATTATTATTATTATTATTATTATTATTATTATTATTATTATTATTATTCTCTTCGTTTTCTTTCAATTTTACTCTGTGGTCAGCCGGGACAGCAAAGTCTACAATCAGCATAATCTCTTTTTTTGTGGATTATTACAAGGTCTGGTCGTCTGGTCGAGATTAGGTGGTCCGTTTGTATCTCAAAATCCAAGAGAGGTTTGTGCGTTTTATTCCCCAGGACAGATTCTGAGTTGTGCATATACCATTTGTTCGTATGGTCCTTATGGCGTTGTTTTGCGCTGCTATTAGAAGAGATTCAGTTTCTCTCCTAAGGTTTTTCTTTTTTAGCCACGTTCACGTTTTCTTGTGTGAGATGTCACTTGTTAGTCGTTTAAAACGCCCATACAGTTGTATTTCTTCCTATTATTATTATTATTATTATTATTATTATTATTATTATTATTATTATTATTTACTCATTAGAGTTTTTATCATAAGCGTTAACTGATGGTCTTTCAGGGGAGTTTGAGTGACAGCAAGTCTCCTCAAGTCTCCAGGACTCTTCTCAGTATTCTGGCCGTTCTCAATAATGCTATAGTTTGGATGATCTCAACTCGTCCTCCAACTTCCAAGTCTTTCAGTCCCTTTAATAATCCTTTAGTTACTGTATCGAAAGTACCAATCACAATTAGCATAATTGTTACCTTCATGTTCCATAGTTTTTTCGATTCCCTAGCAAGGTCGAGGTACTTATCCTTCTTATCACATTCTTTCAGTTTTATTCTCTGGTTAACCAGGACAGCAAAGTCGACAATTTTGCAAATTCTCTTTTTTTGTTGATCATTATTAGGTCTGGTCTTCTGGCCGAGATTAGGTGATCCGAGTGTATGTCAAAGTCCCATAGGAGTTTATGTGTGTCATTTTCTAGGACAGATGCTGGGTTGTGCAAATACCATTTGTTTGTATGGTCAAATTTCAGTTTCTTGCAAATCTTCCAGTGGATCACCTTGCCCACCCATCTAGTTTTATATTCCTTCTGCGCTAATTTATTGCATTCGCTTATTATGTGATTGATGGTTTCATCTCTGTCACCGCATCGTCTACATTCGCTATTTTGTTGCATCTTATCTATTCTCGCTTTGATATGATTCGTTCTTATGGCGTTGTTTTGTGCTGCTATTAGGAGAGATTCAGTTTCTCTCTTAAAGTTTCCTTTTCCTAGCCACGTCCAGGTTCTCTGGGACTTTGTTATCTAAAGTGATAAAAAATAATAAGTAACAGATCAGATATAGTGGTTAAGGTTTATAAAAGAAAAAAACATTCCTTCTAATTCGTAAGTCAGTGCCAAGAGATAATAACATATCATTCAAAGAGTATAATAAAATAATAAATACGAAGACTTGAAAATTGAAAGTGAATGAAAGTAGCACCTTAAAACTACCATAGAGCCAGTGGAAGCCCTAGGTGAGATCAAGAAAAGGGCCAATAAACACATTAACAAGATACCTGGCAGTCCCAGCCTATATGAAACACAAAAATGCTCATCTCCTCAGGAGATTACTATCAGTGAGATTGGAATGTAAACCCGAAAATATGGATGGAACATAAAATATATAAAATCACTACCTTTCTACCGTGGTGTAATGGTTATCGTCGTAGGAAATGGACACGGCGACACGAGTTTAAATCCTGAACGAGACTGATTGCATTTCACATAGCACTACTACCATTGGGAAAGGTATGAATCCAATTATTCTCCCTCCAGGTATGGGCAAATAGTTGGGCAGACAGGATTCTTCAGCCTTGGTGAGGAACTAGTTAAAAATTGACCATATGTCATATCCTGCCCAAGTGGAGGGGTTGGTAAATATGATAAAATCACACTACCTTTCTATTCCAGAGAGAGAGTGTATGAAACCGAAAGCTGAAAAAAAAATTGCAAGAGCAAACAACTATAGATTATGTGGTGAGACGGTAAATCACATTATCAGCGAATGCAGTAATGTGGTGAAAAAGAAATATAAAACTAGTACCTGGATGAGAAATATAATCTACTGAGAATTGTGCAAGAGATTAAAATTTGGCCACCCAGGTAAATGATGTATGCACACACTAGAATTTGTTCTGGAAAATGAGACTCATAAATTCTCAGGTATTTTGAGATACAAACGGATTATCCAATCGTAGCCAGAAGAGCAGAGTTTGTGTTGATTAACAAGAAAGAAAAAGCTATCATTTAGTGGATTTTGCGGACCATTAAGTAAAAATAAAAGAAAGTGAAAAAAAAAAAAAAACTTAGACTTTGCCAAAGAGCTAAAAATGCTGGGATATGAGGATATTGGCAATACTAATTGATGTTGGTGCACTTTGAACGGTCCTCAATGGATTGGAAAAAGGCCTGAAGAATTTAGAAATTAGAGGTAGAATCTAGACTATATAGTCCATAGCATTGTTGAGGCTAGAATACTGAGAAGACTCATGGAGATTTGCTGCCACCCAGGTCCCAATAAAAGATAACAAGTGAAAACTGCGCAGAAAAACTCGCATGGAGTAAAATGATTATAACAACAATGACCCAAGTCTAGCTTAGTTTGGTACTGTGTTACATAAATGAGAAAACTGCGGGGATTTTCTTAATGAGAAAATCCAGAACATTTTGAAAATCAGCATTTGAAAGTCTAATGTCAGCAATAACACTGATGACTTGATCAAGTTGGGAATAGAAGGATATGCAGATATATAGTAGGTGCTCAGCACACACACACACACACACACACACACACACACACACACACACACACACACACACACACACACACACACATATATATATATATATATATATAAAGAGAGATATGGGTAGATTGACCTGCTGAATGTAAGACTTTGCTGATTAGTCAATACGGGTGTGTCCATGTGTCCACAAGAGAATGTTGCTTATTTGTTTGTCTCTGTTTCTCCAGTAGTTCCCAGGATGTCTTGTTCGTTTAACTTGAATCATTCGTGAGATATTAGGTAAGTGGCCATACAGCTGCTGTTTTGTGGGGTTTTGATTCCTGGATTTCTTCAAAATAGCACGCAGAATCCTTCGTATGTAGTTTCCATCTTGCTTTTTCACGAAGCGCTTCGTTTAAGTCGAGGTTTTATCTTATCGGTAATCGGATTCCCTAGTGGTCGATAACCTTTCAATAACAGTCCATGCCTTACCAATGGATTTGTTTATATCATTTTCTGAAGATGGGATATTGCTATCGAGGTATGTGAACTAGTCTACTAATTTCAGAGGCTTGCCATTTAGTGTGAAGATGGCATCATCTTGTTTAAAACTCTTGAACTCTGTTTTATCTTATATATTTTGCTACTTGCTCCATGTAATGCAGCAGAGATTCAGCATGATCTGGTATATTCGCGAGAAGCACTAGATCATTGGCGTAGTCTGCAACAGTAATAGATTCTGTTGGATATCATCTAATTCTTGCTTTTTTAGTGTGAAACCATTTTCTTTTATTAAAGCTATGGACATTCGTAGTAAGTAATATAGTCAGATTAGAAATAGAAATGGTGCTTATGTATTCTTGTAAGACTCGATTGACAATGTTGAAGATGTCAGTGTCGCCATCAGGTGAACGAACCACTGCTTTTGTGTTTTTATAAAGTAGTAGCAGTAACAGGTTTTTTTTTTGAGATCATATGCTTGTAGTATTTACTCCATGTTTCCTCTATGTATAGAATCGAATGCTTTGAAGAAATCTACGAACAGTAGTGTTACCTCGACACTTTTTGAACGTACCCGTTCGATGAGTCAACGGATAGTCAGAATCTGTGAAATTGTCAATCGATTCTTCTGAAAATTGTTCTGATTTTTCTTGGAATTTTCTCGATTTCAGTTTGGATACTATTGAGAAGCAGAACACTATAAACCTTAACAGCCATAGCAGTGAGAGTTATACCTCTGTAGTTCTTACTGATTCCGAGCCCATCTTTATTCGAAAAGGGGAGGACGCAGCTCGTTTCCAATTTCTTTATTGTGTTTTGCTTACTCAGCGTTGCATAATCGAAGAAGTATTTCGTCAAATTTTCTTGTTTTCCATACTTCTGTCGAAACCTGCTGCTTTTCTGTTTTCTTTTTTTTTTTTTGTTTCGTATTAGTAAGTTCATCCTTCGTAAAGTATCTAAGTTTGATGTCAATTGGACATTGATAATTTCTTTGGTAGGTTTATCTGTGATTTCAAGATGGTTTTGAAATTTAGAGGATTTATAACATCACCTAATAAAAATTCATTAAATGTAACCTTTTTAAAAAATGAAAGAAAAAAATAAAAAATTCAGTTTTGTAAAGTAAGAAACTCACTTTTATATGTAAACATAACAATCTTATTTTCAAGAAAAACGGATTAACTTTTTGACCGATCATTCCAATCAGAAACAGATTAACATTGTCAGTTCGCAAGAAAGATGATTGCAAAAACTATCGACAATACAATTGCTAATTAAAAAAGCAAAAACAAAATAACTACAAAAAAAAAACGTGTAATAGAAAATGAATGATAAAACTGATGCATTTTCAATCTTATTTTCCTTATGGCTTGTTTTTGTTGTGGCCCCGGAAAGGGTCACTAATGAAAACACAAACACAGATATTAGATAACAGATTATATTACACAAGAAAGATTGAATTACATAGAAAAGGTAAGAAGTCTCGTACTGTTCGGATAACACCGATATTGATCTGCCCTCTGGCAGCGAAATCTCTAATACTAATAATGGTGAGATGAGTCCATTATGGTAAGATGGGTAAGGCTCCCACAACAAATTTCTTTTTTATTATAGATTTTTAAAGCTAAATATACAAATTAGTTAATCTTATCAAACAAATCACTACCTTATAAAGTACGAGTTGGTTTGTGGTCCGAAGAAATGTTTGTTTTGGTAACACAATTATCATATAAACCACAGATCCGCAAAAACAGACACAGTAGCTTTATATATGTAAATATTCGAAAATATATATATGTGGAAATACAGGTTTACATACATACATACATCTTTATATATATATATATATATATATATATTTGTTTGTTTATATACATACATATATACACACATACACATATATGTGTATATTCATTCTCTAGGAATTATGCTAAAGTTGTAGAAGATAAGCAAAACTTGAATAAATTTGATGCAGGAATCAAATATTTTTTTCTGTCGGTACAACAAATAGATAATTGTTTAAAACAAAAAACACCAAAGCTTATATTTTCCGTTTCCACATTTCAAGCATCATTATTCTACCGGAAATAAATGCCTTTGACAATATTTTGCATATGAGAATCGAATCTCTTAAGTTTTATTGGCATCGTTGATGTCAAATCATCATTATCGACGTCACTTTCACTGTAGACATTATCATCACGATCATTATTATCATAGTTGTTGCTTTATTATAGTTTAAGCAATTGTGTTTAAAATATGTATGTAAGAATCAAGTACTTAAAAGGAATTATCCATATATATATATATATATATATATATATATATATATATATATGTTGAGAGAGAGAGAGAGAGAGAGAGAGAGAGAGAGAGAGAGAGAGAGAGAGAGAGAGAGAGAGATATTATATATATATATGTATAATTCTTTTTAAGAAATATTCACTGTAAATTTCTGTCAATACAATGTTGGATGTATTAATGTATTCATGTAAAGAACTCTTATCGACTATCGATATTTTTTTTTAGCTCAGTTTAAGTATATTTATTAAACATATAATTTATTAAATCTTTGTATGTGTTAACCCGAAAGTGTCAGGAAAAAGTTTTTCTTGGTTAGATACTACAGACAATCGACTGAAGTAGTGAACTACGAGGTCAAAGGAAAAGGACTTACAAAATGACTGCGAAAACATCCCGGCAATATACATATACTTAATCAAAATAGCTTCACTAATGAATATAACCAAGGCCATCTTAATAGTTAAAAGGAATTAAAAGTATGTCCAAAAATGCAAACATTTAATAACTTTCTTTTATTAATATGTAAATTAGAAATTGTACTTATGTTACCAGCACTAATATGCAACTTTGTATGCAGTCGCTATCTTGACTGATGCACTTATTCCATTGGTGCAAAAGCGCATATGTATCATTCTCGAAAAACATTGTCATGTCAATTATTCATCCGTCCTTTGGGACCAAGCGAGTTGACACTTTTCGATATCTTATATCCCAACTTCCCGGACCAAAAACTTTGGAAGATTAAATTTCACAATCATATACTGAATTTTGAGCCAAAGCTTCTTCGCATACAATGTAGTCAAGAATAGTATACAGCCTTAGAGAACCTTCTTTCAATGCATATATCATACTTAATTGGATTTTTCATTTTCGGAAATATCCTTTTTTAGTGAATTTCTTATTGAAGAGATTCGTATTTATAAAATATTCTACAACTGAATTGAATTGAAAAGGCGTTTATAGTTCAGTATAGTATACACTTTTCAAAGATATAATAAATTTTGAGATGAGATGAATGTTCTTCAATATTAGCTCCTAATTATTTCATCGAAGTTGCATTTTAAATCATGGAATATTATGATCGTTCATAGCTATTCACCTTCATTTGAAGAATGAAAAGTTAACTTCTGTTCATTTGGTTTCTTTTAATGTTTTGTTTACTAAAAGTACCTTTCATAGTCAACTTTACTTGGTAAAGTAATTTTGTAATTGGAAGAATAACTCATAACAGAAATATATTAAAAAAAAAAACTATTAAATTCCGGAAAGTTTTTAAGTTAGATAAAAAGATTATGAAGAGAAATATAGAATCTGTATAAATCAGCTTTAGCCATCCAATATATATATATATATATATATATATATATATATATATATATATATATATATATATATCGATTTTGAAAGTAGGACTTTTTCAGTATTTTCAGAGAAATATACAAAACCTTTTTATGTAGGATTAGAAATATACCAAAATATACTTATGAACGTCAAATCAAAAATATATGCAGAGAATTTTTGAATGAATCCTTTTGTCATAAAAGCGCTCGCTTATAAGAATAATGCAGAGCCAAACATTGTCAATGAAACATGTAACATGTTTGAAATACTGTAGATTTGGAAATGGGAAAGATTTTGAGAAAACCTGCAACAAAAAGATATACTTTATATTTCTAATGGAGTCTGATATTTCAGGAGAATAGATAAGAAATTATATAAAATTGGTGCTTGAAAGAAAAAGGAAGGTATTTAAAATGTGTAAGTTGACCAAATTTAAAGATGAATTATAAGTTATCTAAGAAAACTATGGTTTGAAAATACAGGTGGCTGTTTATTTTTGTCATATCTTTGCTTTCAACAAATTTCATGGTCATTGAAATAATATTTATATTCAAGACATTTGGAGATTTCTTAACAAATAATCAGTTGTCATTATAATCTGAATTGTCGGGCTTATTTATTGAAATAATCTTAAGTGTCGCACGCACACACACACACACACACACACACACACACACACACACACACACACACACACACACACACACACACACATATATATATATATGTATATTTAAGCAGCATTTATTCGTTAATGCAAATTTCATTAAACATAATAGACATTTTATGCCTACATATTTTCTTCTGGATCCGTTCGAATTCCCGTATTACTTTTATCGTATTCGGGGGGAATTGATTTAGGTATTGTCCATTGTTGTATGTATCCCTAGTACTTTCTGCCCGACTTTGGGCCATCATCAGGGGAGAATCTATTACAAAAGTGATGTAACTTTTGTTTTAGCAAATTACTACTGTGTAAACGTCTTTGCCGTTGAAGATTATGGCGTTTGCTTTTAAATGTAATTCTGTAAATAGTGCCAGTAGCTAAAGACATTTAATTACATTAGCACTGGTTTGAAAATTAATTCTATTAAGTGCTGGTTGCAGGTTTCTAATATATAGTGCTTCGAGATCGGACATGAAGAAATTACTGAAATTAGAAATAACTCCTCTCCCTCGATTGGGGTGTTGCAAAAAACCAACGTTATATATAAATTTAAAGTTCCCTAGGAGATTGTATCTCTGATAATAATAATATATATGTTGGTTTAACCTCAACTACCCTGTCGAGGAAACTTACAATGCACCTTTCTGACACAGGTTCAATAGCTCAGCATTTAAAAAAACATTCATGCCCAACAACACAACTACGAAAAATTCTCACCGACAACACAACAATATTAGAACATCAAAATAATAAACAAAAACTTCAGATTCTCGAAGCACTATATATTAGAAACCTGCAACCAGCACTTAACAGAATTAATTTTCAAACCAGTGCTAATGTAATTAAATGTCTTTAGCTACTGGCACTATTTACAGAATTACATTTAAAAGCAAACGCCATGATCTTCAACGGCAAAGACGTCCTTACACAGTAGTAATTTGCTAAAACAAAAGTTACATCACTTTTGTAATAGATTCTCCCCTGATGATGGCCCAAAGTCGGGCAGAAAGTACTAGGGATACATACAACTATGGACAATATCTAAATCAATTCCCCCCGAATACGATAAAAGTAATACGGGAATTCGAACGGATCCAGAAGAAAATATGTAGGCATAAAATGTCTATTATGTTTAATGAAATTTGCATATATATATATATATATATATATATATATATATATATATATATATATATATATATATATATATATATATATATCCAGTCAGCGTCTGAATACAATTGGTGTGGATTATTTGTGTATAGAATATATGAGGAATTTCAAATACATCTATTGGAGTACTCGATGTATGGCTGTTGTTATATATTCTCTGTTCAGGTTTATATAACACAACTTACACACAGAGCGTATACAATGCAATTAGAAGGAGACTCAAACCTGGTTAAATTATCTTGAAAAGTCATCTGATGAGACGGAGAGTATAATGATATTCTTTGCCGAAATAAATTTATAATGACAATTTAACCAGATTTGAGTTTCCTTCTAATTGCATTATATATATATATATATTATGATAAGTTTTTGAAGGAAAATAACTTAGCTTTTATGTTATCTCAACTATAATCAGTTTGATGCCCATATTTGGATAATATTCAATCCATATTTGAAAGTTTGTGTATTTAGTTAATATAAATAAAACGAGAAAATCGTTAACAAGAATTCAATGATGGGAACCTTCTTTCTCTTTGTTTGAGTCCTTTATTCTTCGTGATATAGTGAATAAATCAGTTTTCTTTGCAGTGGCAGTGATAAACCGGTCGGTCAATAGTTATCTCTGTTAGCACTTACCGCAATAATCGGGGTTTTCATTGGCATCACTGCATCAAGTCGGTGGTCATTGCCACTGTCACAAATATTGGTTTTAGCGCGTTTTGTGGTCAAAAGGCAACACACTAACGCCTTGGGGTGTATGCGCCGAAGGGAGAGGCAGATGAAAAATATAATGTCTGGCTGCACATTATTCTTAGTAGGCTAGCGTTTTTATGACAACAGATGGGCGTTGTCTCTCTTCAGCCTATCGATCAGCTGCTTACAAACCTTATCCTCTTCATGTAAATAGCGTGTACAGAATACGGAGTTGGAATGATACTCAACTTTGAGATGTTGACGATGTTGGACTTCATGGTTGTAAGTATGTCTAAGGAGTTTGAATAAATATTAGTTGACCTAAAGGCTTTGAGTAACAGATAAAGACATTTCCAATAATGGTAAGATAATTTCTTGTTTCTGTGAACACGTATAAGAGGTAAAAGCAATAAACTTTTGGTCCTACATACTCTACAAATAGTTTATGCGAATTTCAAAGCAAATAGATTTTTTATATATCAATGTATCTGAAGGATTTTAATAATCTACAGACCCATTAATTATTAGTAGACATTATTTGAAGGTTACAGAAAAGCATTAACCAAATGTACTCGATGAAAAAAAAAAGTAAATAGATAAAAATAAAAGAAATTAAACATATAAATAAATAAGATAAAATAATGAAATAATAAACCTTAAGAGCTCTGTATTGAACGTTGTGATGATAGTGAATAGTAATTTAGCACCAACACTACTTTCACATAATTTCACATTATTTTCACATCTCGTTGGTTAAACATAAAGTAAAAATGGCTTGAACGTTAAAATTTTTAAAGTTAATTCCATAATGCGGGAATCGTAAATATCACTAACACACTAACTAATTCATTGTAAAAACAAATTTCTAATCTAGAAAAAATGTAGTGAATTAGAGGACAAAGATAGAAAATTTTAGAAATTTACTTAGAATAAAAGAAGAAGAAGAAGAAGAAGAAGAAGAAGAAGAAGAAGAAGAAGAAGAAGAAGAAGAAGAAGAAAAAAAGAAATATATTAACTTCTTATCCATATTCAATTACCTGATTTTTGTGTGCATGTCCAGCAAATATTGCACATCGTAATGGGATGGGTTTTTAACCAAATAGTTAAATGCTCTGACTTAGATAATAAAACTGAGGAATTTGGAGATTATTATCCTTTCTCAATAGGAAATTATTACTAGACTATCCCTTATTCAATTATTTCTTTCTTTGATAGCAACTAATTATCATAAAAAATTCTATAAATAAGATGTAACTCTACATCAAAATTAATGGACCCTGAAAGCACCTTTGAACTAGTATATAAAAATGAGAAAATTTGAGTTTAATTTAACCGACAAGTAATGATATGCAATTATCATCATGAACTAAAATGAACTTAAATTTTTTAAAATATGAAATATGTATAGATAGGAGCTCACTCTTATTTCAACCAAATGATTTTGTAATCGTTTATTGTTATTGTTGTTGATGTTCGAAATTCCATTTGAGTATTTGTAAATCATTTTTTTTTCTTTAGGGTGTTCAGGTTTCTTTAAAAGAAGTATTCATAGAAATCGAGTTTATACGTGCAAAGCTCAGGGAGAACTGAAGGGGAAATGCCCTATAGACAAAACCCATCGTAACCAATGTAGAGCATGTCGACTTAAGAAATGTTTTGAGGCCGAAATGAACAAAGACGGTGAGTAAAATTTTATCATTGAATATGAATTATATTAAACAAAAAAATGAATTGTTTAATATTCCTTTTGATATTTTTTCAGTATTTTAATTTACATCAAAATTTTATCTTATAGAACTTACAGAACACTGTACCTAATTTTTAGCCAAAATCTAAAAAGTATTTTTTATCTTATATCAGATAACAGCATCAACTTGATCGCACAAAGTTGTTTGTTTGCATTTCAAGTTCGATATTCGTTTTCAGCATTATTTTCCCCTTAAATTTAATCAACTGAAGAAAAAACCGTTATGCAACCGTATGAATATTTCAAGTTACTGCTTGAAGAAAATATGTTTTTACTTGATTAAACATAAAAATAAACACTATCAAAATGACAGGCGGGAACTTTTAATAGTTTGCCTTTGTGTTTCGCGCATTGGTTTCGGTCTTAAGTACACAAAATTTACAGGTGATTGAATATAGTGGCAATCAAGTGATTGTCATTTCTTAGAAACAGCTGAAATATTTGATTTGATATAAAGTTCTCTATATGTTCACATAACTTACGTGAAGCGACTACTACGTTCTTTATTTTCAATATCAGATGTACATGGTAGTTTTTATTGTACTTATTTCAAGCAAAATCCGTTACATCAATAAAGAGGCATATAACATATAATAAATGAAAAACAATACCGTATGTCTTTTGATTTAGACGTTTTATATAATACGAACTTTTATTAATGTAACAGGACTCGAAATATTGTTTAAAACAATCGCAAAAGATTAATGTGCACATCTGGAATTCAAAATACAGAAAAAGGCAGTGTCATTTTTCACGAACTATATGAACGCAGTGAATTCTCTCTGGAGTTAAGCACTCTCGGCCAACAGAAATGTTGTTTAAGAATGTATCAATCTCAAACAAATACTGACCAATTTTATGCAGAAATATGACTATTTAAAGAAAAATTAATGTTTGTCTTGAGAGCTAAATCATAGATTAAAAAAAAAAAAAAAAAAAAAAAACAGTAAGGAAAATTTTCATGCTTGGACTCTTTAGGACAGAGCTAAAATGAATAATTATTGTTAAGACAATAAGCTGATATAAGTAGATGGAAGAAATCTTTTTAATAACGGTTGATTTAAACTATATAATCATCTTTCCAACATAATAACATATTTGATGATTGCTGTAATGTGGCTGGCAGTAAGCAATCACAATCAAAATCAACCAGACCAGCTTTAATTAATGTAGTCATTGTAATAATATAAGTAAAAATAGATTTTCTCATGGAACTTCCTATCGAATGAACAAAAGATACTATCCAAAATATCAAAATGTTTCTGATATCTGAACAGATTCATTCTTAAGTTTTAAAACAATTACAATTCAATGCTTATCAAATGATTGCCAATTATTTATGATTTATACTCGAAGTTATGAAATGATCACACAGTACTCAATTATATCTGTCAAATGTTTCAGTATATTGCCATTATGTAATTTAATTCAGTATTTCTCAAAACATCTAGGTCAATGCTACTTTGGTGAGTCAAAAAGTTTACAATATTTTGGCAGCCCTTGATATTTTTACTGAGACCATGAAGGTAACCAACCACATCGGATGGTGAAATGTCAAGCTTACCTGATAATCTCCGGGTTTGCCTCAAAAAACTTGGAGTATGGACTCGGAATCCACAGTGAGAGGCCCCTATCTGACTTTGCCTGAACGTTCAGGTTCTTGCAAACTGAGTGAAATATCTTTAACCTTCCGGTTTTACTGTACTGCAATCAATAGCGCCTTTATCTTTTGCACAGCAAATGTTTTTTGTTGCTTTTGTGGCGTTCGAACTCGTAAAGCAAAAATTCCTGAATTAGATAACGTTGCACATTCATCTGTGTAGCTTTCAAATCACAAATGAAATAAAACATTGCACAAAGTGCTAGCGCACTAGCTACCACAATACTACCAACCGCAGAAGGTACCTTCAACGGCTTGAACTGCTTCGATCACGCGATATATACACCAAAAATTAGCACGTCCCACCAAAATATTGCAAAACTTTAGACTCACTTTTGTGAATTATTCAAAATATAATCATTCAGATTATTTCTTTTATCATCGTGTTTTATTAGAAAAAAAATCAGTTATTAAGATTAAAATTGGCTTGATATAAAAACATCATTACCAAAAAGTAATCTAAAAAAACTAAGAAAATATCTATTTAGATATCTTCTTAGTTTTTTTTTAATTTTCTAGATTTGGTTGAAGAGATTATCTGGAAATAAAATGAACGCCCTCAAATGCCATTTCTAAAAAAATCGACATCTAAGATAAACACGAACGGCACATCCAACACTGTCCACTATTGATAAAACAAGAGATTTAAAACGCTGCTGACTTTTAATCTTATTGATAATATAGTGAACGTTTTCGTTGCAGTATCTTAGATTAAATGAATATTCATTGAAATACTGATGTCCAAACTTTTCCGCTTCAATTTCATTGCAGTGTTCGTTTATTAAAAATCAAATGATGAAATAGAATTTATTTTTATACTCTGTCTATTGTATGCTTTTCCTTATTCATAAATTATTTGTTGTGTTCCCGTCTGAGTTTTTAGTCCCTGTTTATAAAACTGTAAAGATAAAAATAAAGACTTTGATTAAATTTTCAACAAAGAAATTTAAACACTTAATTTCATCAAACCGTCTATTTCTCTCAAACAATCTACTTAACATAAAATGAGAGGGTTGGCTGAAAAGTTCATAAACTGACCAAGATACTCTCATTGAATATGACCAAATGAAGTTTATTTTTCAACATCGTTCCCCATGCGGTTCACACACTTCTTCCTATTGGTCAAAAAAGTTATCAACAGCATAATGATCTCATGAACTTTTCAGCCCTCTTTCATATATGGCTTTGTATCTCGATCATCTGATACATGAATTTTTTATATTAATAACAATTCATCTTTGAAAATTCGACTTAAGTTATATTTACTGAAATAAAGATAGTTACAATTTTGAAGGATTTAAGAATCTTTAGCATGACAATATGACTTTCGAAATTTGTTGTGTCAACGGAGACTTAAAACATTCATAGAATTGTTATAAATAAGTTAACAAATAATTAAATGAATCCATAATTATATAAATAATCGTGATTACTTGAGAAATAATTCGAGTTTTACACACAGTGGTTTATGAATTAATTTATAATTCATAATATCCAACCATCATCCATGATTAGCATATCATTAATATCAATATTTGGCAGCAATATGAATTTTTTGTTTTAGAAATGCATATAATTTTGTGTTACATAATTTATTAAAGAAATTATATTTGATTATTCAGAGAACTGTCTTTATGAAAAGTTTGAAGAATCAATTTTTTTCTTTTGTAAAACAAAAATTACCGTTTTTTCTTAATTCAAGCTGTGCAACATGAACGAGGTCCACGAAAACCGAAACCGAAACCTTCTGACCAACCAGAAAGTACGAAGCAAATGCCGATTGGAGAACAACCAATTGATTTTAGTTTTGGCAATTTCCCAGCTCCAGCCTCTTCTCTGAGTACAGTGCATTACCAACATGGACCAATGAACAGGTTATATCTTTTGGACCGCGATCCTGCAGCAGGACTTGTCGTTGATTGGTTGCAGCATATTACGCCGTCAGCCTTTTCCAGTCCACCGATTCGAATCAACAAAGAAGTCATCCAAGAAGTCACGGCACGAGTGCTTTTTGCTGTTGTCAACTGGGTGAAACAGATTCCTGCCTTTTCTGTACTATCATCAGCAGATCAAGTAAGAGCAATTATTTTTATCATATATGTTATGTAACGCATGGAAAGAAACTCGTTTTGGTTTATCAGAAAAATCGATATAAAAGTGAAAATATGCAAGCTTTGCGATCTTTTCAAATTACATGAGAATGAGTTGCGTTACGGTGCTACTAAATTAATTTCGGTTTTCAAGATTTTTAATGTTAGTTACTGAAAATTTGTTTGCATTTCTGGTGTTTACATAAAATCTATTGAAATGAACAAAGTCAAAGTTGTTTTAGAAAATGAAAAATGAAAATTTGCAGTTTGTGATTGTTTTATTGGATATTTTTTGTAGATCAATAATTAAGAAAAAGTTGGTCTGTCTTTTATAGATAGCCAAAGAGCTACTAAATTTAGAATGCATAATTAATGAACTCAGAGGAATGTTTTAATATAAATATATATTTGTTAATCATCGATAAAAATTCATTTAGATAATTTTCAAACAAAAAGCAATAACAAGCATAAAACCAAATGGATGAAAGGTGTAATTGTACAGAATTTAAATTTTAAAATTTCAAAATAGAATAAAATATATTGCCCATGTCTAATATATATATATATATATATATATATATATATATATATATATATATATATATATATATATATATATCATATGCATAGTTTTTCTCCTTTCATATTCTTCCACATCTTCCAGTCTCTGACGCACGTGCGCTTACAAGCATAACAATGCTAGAATGTATGTCTCTCACATTCTCTTTCCCCTCTGTCTCTTTCTCCCTGTTTATCTGTCTCTTTTGGTCTTTCTGTCTCTGTCACTCAGTCTCTGTATATATATATATATATATATATATATATATATATATATATATATATAACCATACTCAAATACATGTATCTATATTTCTTTTGGTGGTGATTGACATTCTATCTGTCGGGCATGACGGCGACAATTGAATGAATCCTTTTTGGAAGATTCTGTCATCAAGTTTCATTATGTGTACTGTATGCCGAGATGGCTATGAGAAATCTGCCAGTGCAATGATCGGCCTCTGTTTCAGCAGGCCGGAAACTTGCTGATACGGAAATTACCTACGTTAAGGTAAAAGATCATTATCAATACCCTATAGCATGTTACAGTTTGTGCTTTGACCTCTACTTCAAATCTAAGCTTAATATGAGGTGCAGGGGAAGAAGGTGCATGTTTTATCATTTGAAGTGATCTTTGTTTTTTTTTGCACACGTTTCTTTTTGTTTCATTCCTCTCCTGATCAATGGAAACCTATGATTATATTGCTGTCTTTTTTTTTTATTATGCCATAATTCGTATACGTTCCCAATGCAAACAAACGCAGGGTGTCTCCGAGAAAAGAATTTAACTTTTAAGTCATTTATAAAGTTTAACTTTGAAGCTTGTCACCAAGGTGTTTACATTGCTTCTAATGAAGAAACTAGTTAAACACAAAAAAAAAAAAAGAAAGAAAAAAACCCCGAAAAATCCAGTATCTATTTTCAACCATTTTTCATTCAGTTTGCATTCTTAGGGTACATAACAGAGGTTAGTATCATAATCGATAAAACACCAAAATTTATTATTGTCGAAATAGCATTTGATTGTTATATATTGATTCGTTCAGACTATTTCTTTCACCTTTTTAATTCTAATTTGAAAATGATATAACGAATTAACAATTTTTGATTTAACCAATTAAAGATATTTTATTAAAGTCACTTACGAATATTTTTGTATTTTCTGTTATTTCATTTACCAAATAATTCTTGAAATTGTAGGGATCGGTAAGCTACTCTGACAGAATTAAATCTATCATCAAAAAGCATATTATTAATAAAAATGAATATTGATGCTAACAAATGAAATTCTATGTTTGCAATTTAAAATTCTAGTAATATGCTCACACACATATTTCAAAATATATTTTTATATTTTGATATATAGCTTTCCTAAATTTAATTTAAGCAATGTCTTTTAGATAATAATATTAAATATGTATAAATAACGAGGCAGATATAAAAATCTAATCTTCTTGAATGTGAACAGTCATTTACTACATAGTCTCTTAATAGAATGAACTCAATATTTTAAGTAGAGTGAATGTCCGTTGTAGAGTAAAGATTGTAGGTCTCCTAAAGGTCGGGGTAGAAAGTTTCTTGAACCCGTGGGCACACACACATATGTATGCTGCACAGTTTTTTTCAGGAACTGAAATGGAATGTTTTAGTTGTTGATTTTACTTTGTATAAGTTAGCACACTTGCACTTTTGAATAACTTGGTATATTAAACAATATGTACAGACATTTCGTATTTTCTCAATGCTTTCTTGCCGCCATCTTTACAGTGACTCTGCTATAAATCTTTCAGGTTCACTTGCTTTATTATCGATCGAAGGAATCTGTTTGTAAGAATCAGAGAGTAGATGTTTCGTGTATGTACATATGTATTCATATGGGTTAATGAATCCATACATACACGGTATTATTGTTGTAGGACTTATGTTTTATTGTTGATATACGTTACTTTTCGAAGCCAAATAAATTTTTTTGCTTCGGTGACAATCCAAATTTATTGTTTCCCATTTACTTTGACCTTTTTCGTGACTAAGTTCCAGCATAGCTATTCTTTAGATTATTTTCACTTTTTTAGGGATTGAACTTCCTTTAATTTTAGCTGCTATCGCAAATTCTCTGCAGCTTTACTGATGTTGACTTATAAAGAATATCTCATAGGAAAATAAATGTAAAGTACCAATTTCTTTTCATTTAATAGGATTGCATTTTATTTATACAAGAAAACAAATCAGACAATAAAAATAAAAACCAATATCTAGTTTATACATTATAAAATACAAATACGTCCAATATATCCTTTATTTAAAAAACAGCCATATATATATATATATATATATATATATATATATATATATATATATATATATATGTGTGTGTGTGTGTGTGTGTGTGTGTGTGTGTGTATACATATACATATGGAGGTGCCCGTGGTGTAATGGTTATCGTTCTAGGAAATGGACACGGCGACACGAGTTCAAATCCTGGACGAGACCGATTGCATTTCACATTGTACTAATACCATCGGGAAAGGTATGAATCCAATTATTCTCCCTCCAGCTATGGGTAAAATAGTACAGCAGACTAGGTTCTTTAGCATTGGCGAGGCAACTAGTCTAGGAGAAGGAAAACTCTGAATTCAAACCTGTTAAAACTCCACTTAAAAAATTGACCTTGTGTCATATCCTGCCCGAGCGGAGGGGTTGGTATAAATGTCATGCCCTAAATGCAAACAGTTTAAACAAAATGTTACTTGATGCATTTTAAGCATACATTGAATTTATTTTTCTATCTTGGTTTAAAGTTTTAGATGGTTTCCAATTAAAATAGAATATAATTTTGAAAACAGCCAATAATAATATTTTTTGAAGGGAGCAGTCTACGAAAATTTATGATATTATGATTACTAATGGACATGTAACGACTATTATTAAACTTTGATTTTGTCATTTTTTATCATTTATCAGGATCGTTAGTGTAACATATTTAATCCTAGTCGGAAACCAGGATTCAATCCCACGTCGAGTCATACTAAAGACTTTAAAAATGGTAGTTGATATCTCCTTGCTTAACACTCAGCATTAGAAGGTACGGATCAAGGGTAAGTGGAGCAACCCAGAGAAAGGAGTTGCACCCTAATGTACACCTCGACTACGTTTGGCTAACTTACTTATTTAATCCTATCTGTTTTAAAATTTTTTACCGTTAGTATATACATACTCTTTTAAGTGTACGATTCACTTCGTGGATAATCGCTTTTAGGGGATGTAGAAATGCATCAACTTATCTGCTTTTTTATTCACTGTTCTAATTTTATGGGTTGTAACTTAAAAACGGTAATTGTTATAATTACAATTTCTAAGTATAGAATTTCAGTAACAACCCATAAAATCAGAAGAGGAACGTTTTTGGAATTTTTACCGATAAAATATACTATATATCATTTTATCAGCAAAAATTCCCAAGTAGATCATATTAGTATTTTTTTGTATATGTTGAGTTGATTGATAGAGATAAAAACCAGAAAATTATTTGTTGCTGTAAATATCTAGAAGGCAAGCGACTTAAATTAAAATAGATAGAAACAAATTAAAATAAATAGAAAATAATATAATTCACTAATTCAGCTAATTTACTGTCCTGTTAATGCCTTATAAGATTTTATCAAAGTTAAAAAATGATTAAAAGTTAAAGAAAAATCTTACATTTAGTTGAAAAATAATCTGTTATAGTTTTTTAAAACTTCAATATTATTTGAAGAAAAAATGTTTGCTAAAAATGTCTGGTATTACCAATTATCAAAAAGTCCTTAGATTGAACTTTTCTTCTATTAATTATCTCATTCTTCGTATGTAAAATATCAGTGAATTCTATTTTTCTTTTTCTTTAATGAAATTAATACGCCAAAAATTAATGAAAATACTTACTACCTGAAAAAAGAAATCTAAAAAAAAAGAACATTCATTATATAATAATGACGTAATTTTTAAAGAGAGAATGTCATTTCCGAACCACAGTTCCGGTCGAAAGGATAGAAACTGAGCTAAGAAGGACAAACGAATCTGGAGAAGTTGGGAAGCTTTTTGAGCACTTCTGACACAGGATGTTCCAACCGAAAAGGTACGAAAAGAAATCTCTTCTAAAGCGACTGGTACCTTGCAAGTGCCAGCATGACAAGCGATTATGAAAAAAATGTATATTTTACCACAGAAAGACACGTCATGGCTGATGCCATGACTGTGTTGTTTGAATAATTTTCTCTGTGTTATCTTTGAAAGCGTAACAAAGTACAGAACCTTGTATATAGCCATTAGTTTTCTAGTTTATCGATCGATTAATGTGAGGTCCTTTCTTATCCAGGATAAGAAGGATCAAGTATACCTCATTACTAATACTGCCCACCCCTTTCATCGAATTTATAACGTTTGGTTTGGTTTCCAATATTTTTATGAGCCTTCTGAGATCCAACTTTTTTATTTTTTCATTTTCTTTCATTTTTTTATGAAGTCGTATTCAAGTATTCGCAGGTATTTGTAGCAGTTCATCTATAGTCACGAATATTCTCTCGTATATTACTAGTGCGCATTTTCATATCTCATTTTATCTTCGCTGCGATTCCTAACATTTTTTATTAACTTTTGCAGCTCATTTTGTTTTTTTATTTACATTGATAGACGTTCGATATTTTGTTTGAGTTGTTATTCTTAGTAATTTTCAAATTTAAATTCAGTCGTATGATGGCTATAGCTTAGAAAAGCTCTTTTTTTATACTCTCAAGAGGATTCTGTGGTCAAGTCTATTTTTCATTTTTCTTGAAGTTAAGCATTGGCTTTGTCATTGCTTTGTTAATGTTTAACAACTTTAGACATTCGAGCTATAAGGGTTTATATTGTACACTTTCCGCTAATCAATCCATGCCAATGCAAGTTCCCATGTCGTACTTTGTCTTCTGTTAGAAAATTCTGATCAATATGAAGCAGGTTCTCACGTCCATTGACTCTACTTCAGTATCTTTTCTGTTGTCTTTTATTCTATGCAGTAACAAGTTTTCTCTTCTATTTGTCCTGTTAAGAACTTTAGTGGACACATGATTAATCTCTACTTGATCAGGTGGATTTCCCTTTCAGCGTCTTTTTGGATGGGGGTTGTTTTGCCATTGGTCATTTATTTTTTAATACTACCTTCTTCAGCAATTTTTAAAGTTGTAGAGTCAGTCTATCGAGTAATGTGGTGCATGATTTTCGACCAATTATCCATGAATTCCGTCTAGATCTGGTTCTTTTCAGTTGGCTATTTTTCGGTGAGCGTTTCATGAATTTGATTTGTCGTCTCTCCCTTCTAAATTAAAAAAAATCACCAAGCGTACTAACGCTTCTTTTGGCATCTCAAAATTTCGTTCAAGAATTTTATTTTTGTTGTTTCTTTTGCGTTTGATTTGATTTTTTGCTTTTGCTCTAGTTCATGTACTTGTAAAAATGTGCATCGTTGTTTTGAGATGTGTAGATCTGCGTGTATTTTTTGCTTATATTTTTTGAAAAACTTTTGATTCTTTAATGAATCCTTTGTTAAATTTCCACCACTGAGACGCGTATTCCCTTCTGTTTCATTTTTTATATGCATAAAAAATAGACATAATCTTGCGCGCAGTCTTTTCTTGTTTGTCGTATCTATTAGTAATTATTTGTCTTTTTGTAATTTAGAGATTTTTCTTTTATTATTCCTAACTTCTATTTTGT
This sequence comes from Sepioteuthis lessoniana, assembly GCA_963585895.1. Classification (NCBI taxonomy): domain Eukaryota; kingdom Metazoa; phylum Mollusca; class Cephalopoda; order Myopsida; family Loliginidae; genus Sepioteuthis; species Sepioteuthis lessoniana. The sequence goes on from CAUZXS010005953.1 coordinate 62,643, forward strand.
TTACTGACAAAAATTCCCATCAATATTCTCACTGTTGCGTATTCGTCTCTAGTTATTTTCGATATGCATTATCATTTGATTCATTGTGAGTTTTTTTACACCAATAGTAACTGGCAATTTTCACTGGAATCCGATTGACCCTCTTCTTGGCTCTCCATGCCTCTTCGAAGATTCAAACCGATCTCAGCAGTACTGTGATCTTGTCAATCTCAATTCTTCATCGGATTTCATGTTCCCCCAGTCTCTTTTCTAAGTTTTTTGGTGTCTACCAGGGGCTCTAAAAATAATTAATATCACTATCCCCTTCATGTTTTATGAATGATTTAAGCTCTCGGACAAGGTACAGGTATTTATCCAGTTATTCACTTTCCTTCGTTTTAACTCTACAGTTGTTTACTTTCCCCGCCTAGTTGTGACCAACCTTGTCCTCCTCCTCCTCCTCCTCCTCCTCGGCCACTTTGTTACATTCGCTTATTATGTGATTTACTGTTTCGTCTTTTTTTCTCTCTCTCTTTTTCTCTCTCTCTCTCTTTCTCTGTCTGTCTCTCTTATTATTGCGTACTTCTTGAGTCTTATCTGTTCTTGCTTTTACATAATTAGTTCTTATGGCGTTTTTTTCAGCTTCCATTAAAAGACAGTGCGTTTCTCCATTTAGGTTTTTTCCTCTACGTTGCTATGACCTGGCCAGCTCGTGCACAATATCTTTTGTCTTCTGAAGTGTTCGTTTGGTTATTTTTCTTCCTATTTTTGTTTTCTCGATTTGATAATGTCTGTTTTCCTCTTTGACATCGTATAATTTTTGTTGTTGCTTCTGTTATTGGTTTCTGTAATTAATCTCTATTTGCTCTTATCTTTATATCCTTCAAGCCCTTGAATAACCATGTTTGCACATTCTTCAATGCTGGCGAAACCTCTTCCTTCTTTACTTGTAAAATATTTTATATCCAATAACCTCTTAGTGCACCGTCATCTGTTTTATTATTCTGTGGTCCATGTTACTGAGATCCTCTCTAGTCCTGTTAAAGTAGAGTCCGAAGTATATTACTAGTTAAACTTTCCATGCATTTATTCATTTTATCAAATTCCTCCCGTAGTTTTCTCCCTTAATTCCTCCCGTAATTCCTGCCGTAGTTTCCTTATCCTGTTGAGATATTCCTTTCAAACTTTTGCCTTTAACTCTGATAGTGTCTGTTTTTAACATTCCTATGTACTTGTAGCTTTTTTTCTCCTAACGTTCATTCTGTTGCTTCTCTCTTTCCCTTATTCTTTACAATCGTTGCGCATTTTTTCAATTGTAGATTCCAACTCTTTTACTTGGTTGAAGATTCTCTTTCTATTAATTTTACATGCTCGTTTTCATTCTTGGCAAATAGTTTGACATCTATATTCATATTCTTCTTCTTCTTCTTCTTCTTCTTCTTCTTCTTCTTCTTCTTCTTCTTCTTCTTCTTCTTCTTATTATTATTATTATTATTATTATTATTATTATTATTATTATTATTATTATTATTATTATTCATTAGAGTTTTTCACATCAGTGTAAGCTGATGGTCTTTCACTGGAGATTGAGTGACAGCAAGTCTCCTCAAGTCTCCAGGACTCTTCTCAGTATTCTGGCCGTTTTCAATAATGCTGTTGTTTGGATGATCTCCATTCGGCCGCCAACTTCCAAATCTTTCAGGCCCTTTAATAATCCTTTAGTTACCGTACCAAAAGCACCAGTTACAATTGGTATAATTGTCACCTTCATATTCCATAGTTTTTTCAATTCTCTAGCAAGGTCGAGGTACTTATCCACATTTACCCAACCCCTCCGCTCGGGCAGGATATGACACAAGGTCAACTTTTGAGCAGAGTTTAACAGGTTTGAATTCAGAGTTTTCCTTCTCCTAGACTAGTTGCCTCACCAAGGCTGAAGGACCTAGTCTGTCCTACTATTTACCCATAGCTGGAGGGAGAATAATTGGATTCATACCTTTCTCAAGGGTATTAGTGCTATGTGAAATGCAATTAGCCTGGTCCAGGATTTGAACTCGTGTCGCCGTGTCCATTTCCTACGACGATAATCATTACACCACGGGCACTTCCCAAAGGTCGAGGTACTTATCTCTCTTTTCACAATTCTTTCAGTTTTATTTTGTGGTCAGCCGAGACAGCAAAGTCGACAATGTTGCAAATTTTCTTTTTTTGTTGATCATTATAAGGTCTGGTCTTCTGGCCGGGATCAGGTGATCCGTTTGTATATCAAAGTCCCATAGGAGTTTGTGCGTGTCATTTTCTTGGACAGGTGCTGGGTTGTGCATATACCATTTGTTGGCATGGTCAAATTTAAATTTCTTGCACATCTCCCAGTGGATCACCTTGCCTACCCAGTCGTGTCTAGCCTTGTACTCCTGTGCTAATTTGCAGTATTCGATTATTATGTGATTGATCGTTTCATCTCTGTCACCGCATAATCTACATTTGCTATTTTGTTGCGTCTTATCTATCTTCGCCTTGATATGATTGGTTCTTATAGCGCTGTTTTGTGCTGCCATTTGGAGAGATTCAGTTTCTCTCTTAAAGTTTTCTTTTCTTAGCCATGTCCAGGTTTTGTCGTGTAAGATGTTTATTAGTCGTTTAAAACGCCCATGGAGTTGTTTTCCTTCTCTTATTTTTTCCCTAGTTTTTGTCGTTCTGTTATCTATCGTGTTGTCAGTATTGTTTCTGATGGCCGTAATCAGTCCTCTTTCGTGTTTTTCTATGTAGTCTTCGAGTCGTTGTATGGAAGTGTCAACTCTTACTTCCACGCTGGCAAGTCTACTTCCTCCTTCTTTTCTTGGTACATATAGTCGGTTAACGTTGTCTCTGGGATGTAATGCCTTGTGCATGGTCATTATTTTTCTAGTTCTTTGGTTCACTTGAGAAAAGGTCCCGAGTATCTAACGAGGGGTACAGCCCAAGTATTCATTCCTTTGATAAGGTTTCTGCTGGAGAGCTTTATCTCGAGTAGTTTTCTAGTTCTCCTGAGATATTCTTTTTGAATTTTGTTTTTCATTTCGACTTGCTTGATGGTGTCTGCCTCCAAGATTCCTAAGTATTTGTAGGTCTCGTTTTCTGCGAGCTTTCTGATCTTGTCTTGATTTGGTAATTCTATTCCGTCAGTTAGATGTCGTTTTATTATTATTATTATTATTATTTGTAGTGATAGTAGTAGTAGTTGCATATAATTACTCAGTTTTCACAACAGTATCTTTCACTGAAGTTTAAGTATATGTAAATATCCTCAGCTCCCATGCACACTCCTCAGTATTTTAGCCAATTTTAGTAATTTTATAGCCCGTATGGGCGCAATTCAAATTCTTCTAATCTCTTAGCAAGGCTTTATGAGATTTTCCCAAAGGTGCCAATAATGATGGAAGTCATCTTTTGTTTTATTATTATGTCAAAGTTTTCGTATTTTTCTTTGTTTTCGCTTTCTTTTAATTTTCCTTTGTATTTTGCCGCAAAATCCACTGTCGGACAAATTCTTGTTGGCATTTGATTATTGGATCGATTCTTCTGGCCTGGACTGAGTGATCAGTTTGAATCTCAAATTTACACTGTATTTTACTTTTTATATTCTCGAAATCATATTCTGATATCTTATTTTAATTTCAGGGATTTTATTTTCGAAGTTATATTCTGATATCTTATAATATTTTCAGGCATTTTATATTCTCGAAATCATATTCTGATATCTTATTATAATTTCAGGCATTTGTATATTATCACATATATTTTTGTCCCTTTACTTTAACTTTGTGATCTCCCGAAATTTTGAAGTCAATTAATTTACGAGTTCTTTTCTTTTTATAAACTAAGACTAGAACATGTCTTCTGGTCTTGATTTGGTGATCTGTTTATGTATCAAAGTCACAAATAATTTTGTGCATCTAATTTTACAGCATAATTTCTGGTTTGAGTATGCACCAAATGATCACATTTTTTTCATTTTTACACTACCCATCGGATCCCCTTCCCGATCTGGTCGTACTCTAGAGTCAGTTTTCTGTATTCGCTTAGGTAGCTTACTGCTCTCTCTCTCTCTCTCTCTCTCTCTCTCTCCCTCTCTCTCTCTCTCTTCATTGCTTACACTTGCTATTCTTCGGTGCCTTATTTATTTTAGCTTTTACATACAGGGATTCTACAAATTAATGGAAACAACGGGAATTTTCAAATTTATTTTAATATGGTTTTCTGATAGTAGCCATCCCATTAAATCCGGTTTTGTGCTGTTCCCTTCGTACAGTTTTTGAGGAAACTTGGTTCTCTAGATAGTCATTAAGCTTTGCTGTAATTTTCTAAGCTGTATCCTTGTGATCCTTCCAAACAATCCGTGTAGGAGTCCGACAGTCCCTATAAGAGAGCTTTCGCTTTCTTTCAGAGTTTTCCTTCAGTGAGGAGGTTTTTCCTTCTTTCTCAAATGCTGCCTACTTTCGAAACTGTACTCCTTGCTACACCAAATAATTCAGCGGTTTTTGTTTCTCGAGTGCCTGCCATACGAACACCAATAATTTGACCTCTTTTAAAGTCTGATAGATCTGCCATTTTAATGAATTTTGATTAATTTCTTCTGATGGTATCTGTAAAAAAAACAACAATTTTAGTAAAATAAGACGAGAAAAATTAATTATGAATAAAAAAAACCCATAAGAATAACAAACATTTGATGGTTTTATAGGAGTTTCAAAATTATGATACTAAGATTCTAGGTGTTTCCATTATTTTTCCAACCCCTGTAGTTCTTATAGCATCATTTTGTGCTGATCCAGTTTCTTGTTTTAGGGTTCTCTTGCGTGGCCATCTCCAGGACATGTGAAACATCCTATGGTTCTCTTCTGAAATGTCTTCATAGGTGTTTTTCTTCCTATTTTTGTTTTCTTGGCTTAACAATTCATAATTTTTCTGTTTGTCCGGGTGTCATTTCTATTTTACTGTTATTGGCTCTGGCACTTATTCTCTTTTTGCTCTTATTTATGTATTCTTCGAGTTCGTGAGTTGCTGCACCCATGCTATATTCAACGCTCGCGTGTCTTCTTCCTTCTTCTTTCCTCGTTATATATAGTTTATTCATATCATCTCTTAAGTTTAATGCCTTGTGCATCGTCATTAATTTTCTTGTTCTATAAACTATGTTTCTATGCGTCCATATAGCAGACTCATTTTTTTGGTGGTGCTCCTGTCACAGAAATAATATGATACTTGAGGAGAATATATTTGGCTAATTACCAACGCCTCCAAAAACTTAAAAAAACAACAAACAAATATCAAATAACACAAAAAGAACAAAAATGAATAAGTTGAATAAAATAATTCTTTTATGTCATGTAAAAATCCTCTAGGAGAGGCTGATTGTATATATGCAGACCATATTTTACGAGAACTTTCAATTTTTATACATGTTTTTATTAATTTCTTTCCCCCTTCCTTCTCACTATGTACGTTTTTAACTGAGTTAAATTCGAACGTTATCATTTTTTTTTTGTGTGGAGGATTGGTTGTTTAGTGAAATTGCAAGCAAAATCTTAACACTAACAATCTGGGAAAGAATTATGAAAACATTAGTACTTGTATCTTTAATTTTTTGCTTTGGGTCTCTTGTTTCAGTGAAGATTTAAGATTCTTTTTTTATATTCTCGTAAATTCGTTTTCTTTATACTTCTCGTGGATGTGGGGCGGGTTATCTTTCTCTCCATTCTATAATATTAGCTTCATTTATATTTTTAAATATCTGTATTTCTTCTTATTATTTCACTCCTTGTGAGTTTTTCACACTACTTTTAACTGGCGGTTTTTCGCTGAAGTCTGAGTGTTAGCAAATTACCACAAGTCTCCAGACCCCTTCTAAGTTATCTAGCTGATTTTAACAGTGCTGAGGTTTGGATGGTTTCGATTTATAGTTTCTACAGTCTCTTTTATAGGCCTTTGGGAAATGTTCCCAGGATTTTAACTACATTTGGTGTCACCTTCACCTTCATGTTCCACAACTTGTTCAGCACTCAGGCAAGATCCAAGTATTTGTTTATTAATTCTCTTTCTTTCATTTTCACACTGGAACGGCAAAATCCACCAAATGGCAAGTTCTTTTATTTTTGTTAACATCAAGTCTGGTTAAGTGATCTGCTTGTATCTCCTAATCCCAGAAAATTTTATTCGTCTTATTTTCTAGACTATATTCTTGTTTGTGCATATAAAATTTACCAGCATGATCAAATTTTAATATCTTATATAATTCCCAGTGGATCACCTTCCCTACCCAGTTGTTCCAAGTCTTGTACTTCTTTTACGCTAGTTTTCTGCATTTGCTTATTGTGATTAACCGTTTCATAACCGCTAATCCACATAATATACGATAGCTATTCTGATGTGTATTATCAATTTTCGCTTTTATTTCATTCCTTGTCAGGTTTTTTTACACAAATGGTCTTTCACTGGAGTACGAGTGACAGAAACAAAAAGTCTCCTCAATTCTCCAAGAATTCCTCTGAGTATTCTAGCTGATCTTAACAATGATGTAGTCTGCATGGTTCCGATTCTTTTGTGATTTCCTTTTCCTCCATTCTTTTATCCAAGTCTTGGGGAACCGTTCAAAGTGCACCAATAATTGGTATCAACGTCACCTGCGTGTTCCACAGCCTTTTTAACTATCTGGCAAAGTTTAAATATTTGTCTACCTTTTCGGTTTCTTATATTTTCATTCTGTGGTCCGCCGGAATTACAAAGGCCCACTAGATAGCAAGTTATTTTTCTTATTGTTAACACTAGCTCTGAGTTCCGGCTAAGAATAGGTGATCCATTTATAATCATTATTTTTTTTACTACTTTTCGAGTTTTCAACACCAGCGTTAGCCGATGGGTTCTCACTGGAGTTTGAGTGACAGCCACTCTCCTCAAGTCTCCTGGACTCTCCTCAGTATTCTGGCCGATCTTAATAATGCTGTAGTTTGGATGGTCTCCACTCTTATTTCCAAGTCCTCCAGTTCCTGTATCCATTCTTTGGTGACTGTACCAAGACCACCGATTATTATTATTATTATTATTATTATTATTATTATTATTATTATTATTTTTTTTTTTTGAGAGTTTTTTTACACCAGAGTTAGCTGATGGTTTCTTCTTCTTCTTCTTCTTCTTCTTCTTCTTCTTCTTCTTCTTCTTCTTCTTCTTATTATTATTATTATTATTATTATTATTATTATTATTATTGGTTTCTATTGAAACAAGCTGAAAATTATATAGATCTATTGTAATTCAGAAATAAAATTAAACACCAAATTCTCTTGACCGAAAGTCAAATAAAAAAAATTAAGGGAATTATTCTTTGAAACTGAGAAAAAAAAGACTGTATAAAAGCCATGAAAATAAAGACAAAAATGATGCTGGTTTGACATGAAAACTAAAAACTATATTACAGATAAAAGATAACGAAAAATTGTAAAAAAAGACTTTATAGCTAGTGAGAAAAGATGTAAGTAAAAGGAAAATAAATCGGAATAGGGAATGAGGAAATAAGGAACTGCCATAGATGGTTTGAGCCGGAGTTTGCGGAAACACAAAGGGAGAAAACTTCATAAAGGTAAAGACGACTGATGAAACATCGTCAGAAAACAAATTGCTATTAATTCCAGTAATGGAAAGGAGACAGGAAAGTAATAAAAGTAGATAAAAAATACATAAAGGGTTATTTTAAGGCGGATCAATTGTATTTAACACAGGAATTCTTTCGTTTCAAGTAAAAAAAAAGACCCCCCCCAAAAAAAACACAACAAAACAAAACAACAAACAAACAAACAAAAAACAAACAAAAAACAGCAAAAACAAAAACGAAAAAGAAAAAAGAAGTAAATAATACTAGAAAATAGATTATAGTACAACTTACAAATGATCCTCACTTAGTTTTGGAATCTTGATCACCGGAATTCTCTCAGAAGAAACAAGGGTTGTTAAAAAAAAAAAAAGAATGAATGAATGAATGAATGAAAAAAAAAAAAAAAGCAACAAAAAAAAACTAGACGCTCGAATTATTTTTGACCAAGGATACACTTCTCAATCTTATCTAACAATCGGAAAAGCATTTTTATTCCTTAATCAATGATAAAGGTTTTGCTAACAATTAGGCGTTGGTTAATTGAAAGGTGCTAGTAAATTGGCTGGAAGCAAACGACTACCTATTGTTGTTTGTTTCTTCTCTTTATCTGGAGCTGTTTTTATTTATTTATTTTTTTACCGGATCGATTTGCAATTTTTGACCATTGCCTACTTCCACCTTCTTTTATCTTCCGATACTCGCTAATTCGTTTGAGAGTGTGTGTGTGCATGTGTGTGCATGTGTGTGTGTGTGTGTGTGTGTGTGTGTGTGCACATGCACACCGCACCTCTGTGTTTGAATGTATGCGTACGTACGATTGATAGGATAAAGTATTGGTTTGGGGTTTATACGCAATTTTATTAGGGTGCATTAAAAACCTGTCATGGTGGTCTGAATGGCCACACACGTGTGTGTGTGTACAAGATGTGGTATGGTCAAACGAAAAAGCATAACCAGTGATAATTTGCAAATTAAGTTTTCGACATAGACAAAGACGAAAAGCTTGTTAGGAGAAATCTTTATTCATTAGAAGCTTGATTTAGACATGGAGAGAAAAGCCCCCATTGAAACCAATAAAATATATCTCTTTTATAATTTTTAATTCTTTCGTTCCTTTTTTCTGATTCAGTAGAATTCTTTAAAGGAATTCATTCGAAAGCTAAACCATCCATTCCTTTATTTCCTTATAAATGAAATAAATTACAATGAACACATTTTAGTATTGATATGTAAGCAATTTTGATATCTGGTTTACAAATGAGTAAGGAAATGTTTCAAAGTTTTTGTACTGATTTTTTTTTTTAATCAGAAAGTTGATGGACTTTCATTACCGTATATTTTATTGCTTAATACAGGAATTCTTGAAAAACAAATTTACTTTAAAAAGATGTTTCCTTTGAATATTCTCGATAAATAGTTAACGTTAGTATTTCATTGAAACAGTAGAGATACCTCTCTCTTCCAAATACGATATAAGGAACTGTACTAATTTCGAAGAAACAAATGGATTTGAGGTTTATTGTAAAAATATTTGACAGATAATGTAAATACTAATTATAAGTGCTTTGCATTGTCAAAGTTTGATTTCCAGAGAAAAAGAAATGATACTGGTATCAGATATATTTCATATATATCATATAAATGATACTGGTTTCAGATATATTTCAAATTACTTCTTCAGCTTTTTATAAAAAAAACAACAATAAAATATATTAAAATCAAAATGCTGATCACAATATTAAAATGTATTGGAAGTATTTTTGTGCTGATAAAAGTCTTGAAAAGGTTGAAGAATATTAGTAGAGGAGATATAGTATATACATTAATTACGATGCAAAAGAAATTTCAGCGGTTGTTTTTTGTAACTACTCATTGAATGTACGTATGATTTTCTGAAAAAAAAACAACGTGGTGTTTGATGAATGAAAAAAAAAATATATATAAAAAAAGAGACCGTCAAGAAGTAGGTGACTGATTTGGATTCCACTATTGTTATGTGCTCAGATAACTGAAGAATTTATAATAAAATATGTTCTAACAATTCTTTTTATAAAGGTGACGCTGATCATTATAGTAGAGATAATAGATATTTGACTGGGAAACTGAATTCTTTTGTTTGAAAAACGGAAGATATATATCGAAGAAAAACAAAGCGGTTTAACAGCACATAATAAGCGATGCTCAAGAAAAAGATTCTTTGTTTCTTTAATGACATATCAACCTTTGTAGGTTATTTACTGCCAAAGCCATTCCCTTAGAAGAACTGTAGTGATACTATGTAACCCAGAATTGGGAGGATAAGGGGGTTCATACCTTTCCCAAGGGTATTTGTCCGAAAGGGAACGTCATAGCGAGACTGGAGTACGAACTCGCTTACTACGATTCCGCAGTCCATCGCTTTAACCATTACACCACGATGACACTACCCCCTCAAGAAAAAAGAGAAAGACTAAATATCTGTGAAATAGTATAGAGGAATTTAAGGAACGTTTTAATTTTAGGTTGTTGCGAATACATCGAATATACTTTTACGAGGAATTGTTTAGTTTCTGAATATGAACCAAATATAGATATTATAAAAATAATTTGCACACACACACACACACACACACACACACACACACACACACACACACACACACACAGATATATATATATATATATATATATATATATATATGTATGCACAAAAAGCCTCACTTCGTCATATTATTTCTTTCTTTTACAATATATAAAAGTCGATCATTTATCCTTTATATGATCCTCATTATGTGTACAATCTCAATTTTACGTTTGAAACCGCTGTTTGCAAAATGTGGCTATGACTGTTAGATCAAGACCAGCAGAAACTTGATCAAAAAGATTACATTTAATTCATTTCGGATCAACAATTAAAATTTTTGCATGTTCCAAGCTCATTGTAAAATTGTGTTCTGCGAATGTTGATAGATGACATTTGAAGCATTTCTTTTCATAATTTGTTAGTTTTGAAATTAAACTTCTATCTGATTAGTTACGTCTTTTAGCATTTTGGCTTCTTGTTGACTTTTGTTTATTTTGAAAGACTCCTTCTTGATGAAATCCGACTTTTCCAATGAGATCCAAATTATTTTACGTAACAATTTTCCTCCGGTTTCAATAAGTATGCATACTAAATTTGGTTGTTCTATAGCAAACCGTTTGGGCATGATAATACATATAAGAAAACTGATCTTTATCCTGGGTTGTTGGGATAATGGAAAAAAGTTCTCCACTATGAGCTCCTACCGAGCAAATAACCGATTGTATCGAACAAGTATTGCTTTCATTTAATGTAAATGAAGGCAGAAATTCACAATAAGTTGATAAGAAAAATGATGCAATATTCTATCAGAATAAGAAAAGAACACGTGTTTCTTTGGTGACCGAGAAGAAAGTGTTGTAGTTTGACTCGTAAGTTTTTACTTGATATTCGCTTTATTTAGCACGTTTTACAACTTTAGATTATCATTTACGAAAGATTTTTCAAAACTTTCTTAATGAAATAGATTTAACGTTGAAAATAATTCTCGGCTTAGAGCTACTGATAGACTTTTCCTGTATGTAAATTCTCAATGACTTCTCGTCAACTCTTACATTTATCTGTCATAAATTAAGAAGCTGAATTGAATACAATTCAGTTAGATTAAACTAAAAAAACATTTTAAAAAATTAACTATGTAGCAGCCAAGAACTAATTCATAAATCATGCAAGAAGACTTCCACCTGAATACGCATTTAAATCAGGGTGTGAACGCACGTGTGCAAAGTTTCTACTTCTTACCTTGTAAACGTTAATCTCTTAAATAGTTTTATCACTAATTTTACATTAAGCTGGGAAGTTGCAATAATTTTAATCGTTGATCTGTAATGAATTAGATGCAATCTTTTTGAGCAATTTTCTATTTGTCCTGATCTGAAGGAGAGCCACCCCCACAGCCACATATAGCCAATAGCGGTCGCAAACGTGGAGTGGAGATTGCACACATAATGACGACCAAATAAAGGATAAATGACCGCCATTTATATACAGTGAAAGAAAGAAATACCGTAGCCGCAGTGTATGTCTAAAAACTTGTGATGACAAGCACGACTGATTTACATTATTAGCACCAACAAACACAGCTCAAGGCAAATGAACAACGTTTAACTCAGCTCAAGTATCGTTAAATTGATAAAATGGAAGCACAAGGAGGAAAAACCAACAAACTAAACAAAGTGTTTGAAGAAAAATGAAGCACAAACTGCGCAAACAGCACGAGGCAATCAGAGATGCCAGATTCCCAAATAACTTTTTTACTCATTCTTTTCTTTGCTCCTCAGTTTTATATTTTTTGCCATTTATCTTTTTATTGTGTTTTTCTTTTTGCTGAATGAAGGGGATTTTTTTTTCTTATTTAAGTTTTTTCTTCTGCTTTTACTTATATCCGTTATGTTACTACTGGTACTGGTGGTTTCAGTAGAAAGAACTACTTCTTGTCTTAGTGAAAAGTTTGGTTTTCTTTTCATTTTTGCTTTTGGTTTACATTTTCCTTTCTAAAAACTGCGTCAAGCATGACAGGGTGTCATTGTTGTCCGTGACGAAGGCAAAGTATTTTGTTTTATACTGTGTACGTAAATGAACCACACACACACACACACACGCGCGCGCGCGAGCGCGCACACACACACACATATAAGTGCATATATATTCCCATTCACTTAGGAACTTACGCATTCACTAGCATACTGATACAACTACTCACACACACAGAGTAAAAGAAAGAGTAATATTGAAAGAAAGATGATATGTATAATTGTAGGCGTAGAAGAACATATATGTTTAGTCATCTGTATATATGTGTGCACATTTGCGAGTATGTACATTTGGTGTGCGTATATATGGTTGTTTTTAGGTAAATGTGTGTACATGTGTGTGTCATTTATACCTATATGTATATTTAATGGAAGAAAGAACACTCTTCCTTCTCAGTCCCGCTCTTTCTTTCTCTTCTTTCTCTCATTTTATATATCTCTCTTGCTCTTCTGTAAGCTCTTACATATGCCCATGGCCACACACCACTTTGTTGACGGCTTAAAGAGCCAAGTGTCGTGCACATGATCAGCACATATAGTAGCATTGTTGTTGTTATCGTTGTTGTTGATGTTGGTCTCTTCTTGTCCAGGGGCGGCGATTTTATTGATTGGCGCGAAATGTGGACATACACTTGCTCTCCGCACAAAGTTCAAAAGATAATCAAAGGCGCAAAAATCATTGCCTTTTGTGCATATATTTTCTTTAATATTTATCTTATTTTTATTTTCAGCTTTAATTCATTTGCTCTTTTTTTTTAACCTTTTTATTTCTATTTCGTATTCAAAACTCTGAAAAAAAAAGCAATGCGTTTATACCTCTTATTTACATATTTTTAGTTAAACTGAAATGCTACATGGCTAACAAGTATTTATGAAACTAATTCAAGAAAATATTTAATATCAAACAAATGCTGAATAATTAAGCAAAACTTTACTTTACACACACACACACACACACACACACATATATATATATATATATATATGTATAATGATAGTAAATCTAACAACTAATTCATGATTTTAAAAGAAGTACTGAATGCTTGGAAACCAACACTGTCAGTAAAAAAAAAAAAAAAATCGTAAATGCTAACGTTAAAAAATACCACAAACGCCGTTATAAAAAAAGTTTCATGTTGTGTGAATACTACAATCTTCAAACAGGAAAAATGACGAGTTGGATATGATAGACTTATTTCAAGAATAAAAAATTTTAAATACCAAAACACACTATTCAAAATATACGTAATGAGCAATGAAATTACAAATGACAAATTACAATTTGGAGGTAAATAACACAGCAACCGCTATATATATATATATATATATGTATATATATATATATATATATATATATATATATATATATATATATATATATATATATATATATATATAATTTGCTTAGTTTCATTGTTGCTAAGCTATAAACTTCCAAACTAATGTACCACTCTTGAAACTCGGCATGCAAACTCCTTTCACCTCAGGGAGTGTTTTAATATTTGTTGTTGAAGGACATGTGATGTGTCCAGAACGTCTTAGTTTAAAATTGATAAGGAATGTTTAATTTATTCCGAAGCCAAATAAAATTGGCTGGTAAAGGTGTACATCCATTGCAGTGAAAGGTAACCTGGAACTTTGATTCGTCCTTGAAACATTTGCTCAGAGTTAGTTTTAGAGTTTCGATGGTGTATGAAAATTCTCATATTGATTACACATTTGAAATAAAATTGATAAGATAAGCACAATATTTTAATCTTAACTAAAAGAATAAGAAGCTATATTTTGAACAGGCACAAAGAAAGCAGTCTATACTCTAAATATCAAGATCGGAATATCCCTATATATATATATATATATATATATATATATATATATAGTTAAATCACAAAATATGTAGCCGAATAAAATATTTATTTTATGAAACATATTCATTTTGTTCTTTATTTTAATTTTACTGAATATTAATCACATGCATTGAACAGAGTGATTTTTCACAGTACTCTGTTCCATGCAGGTGATTAAAAATGAGATCAAATGTCAATTAATATCTGAGTGTCAGATTCACCTTTTTATATGTATACTGATGGACGAAAATATCACATCAAGTGATATTCAGCAAGAATTACAGCTGCTTTCTTGTTGAAAGTACGCATGGTATGTTCAAAATAATATAAACACTTAAGCCATACTTCATTTTCATATTTTGAATGTCTTCTGCAGTAAAACATTGAGTCTATCATTAATATGGAAGTTCCTTTGTCGCGTACCTCCGTATCATTGAGCACCACGTACACCTCTCCTTGTTTATTCTTATTTAAGATGATAGTAGTATCATCCAACGAGCTAATTCGGACTAATACACATTGGAAAATTTTGAACTTCTAAGCGCCTCAACAATGGGTTAAGTATTATCACTATTCTTCTACAGTGATGACTTTGGCATTGAATAACCCACGAAGGGTGATATATCATTTAACTGATAAACCAAGCTAAACTAAACTGTATATTCTTACATAAAGGAATGATTTCATCCTCAAATAGGTTCATTGAGGAAACTAGTTGAAACTGCTGATTAGAGATAGAATTCTTGATCAGCGGTATCAACAGGTTTCCTCGGCAAATCTATTTATTAAATAAAGTGAAATAAGGGATCGTCTGAAGATGACTGGGCTGATGAATACACTGCTGCATGGAAAAGAAATCCCAATTTTAACTTTGCAATTGCAACAGGGAAGTATTTACTTTCATGCAGCAAAATCCCTGGTAGACATCCTTGATTTCTGTTCGATTGTGCCCTTCACACAAACCAATTGCTCTTTGCAATGTTGGACTGTAAGAGTTTTTCTAGTTTTTAGTAATCCATGAGAAATGATTCTCTTTTAATCCTACCAAAAGATTGGAAAAAAATTTCCTCTAGTAGATTTTGTTTAAATTAAGGAATTAAATTCTTCGTTCTGGATTCTTACAATAAATCAATAATCTCATTGCAAAATGAACTTTTTCTGTGATGAGCAACAATTGTTTAAACTCTCTATTGATATTTGTTTCCCTAAGTATAAAAGTTGAACCCATTTTTAAGCTTTGGAATTTTTTTCTAAAGCGTGCTTAAAGTATGCTACAGATAAGCGATTACATAAACAATAAAGGACTGGGAAGACTTTTAAACACTTCCTTGTAAGGTTTCTCTAATATTGGGCGCTGAATGGCACGGGAAACGTTTGAATCAACCTGATATATATATTAATGAGCATAATGAAACAATAAATTTATTTTTCATCAGTTTTCAGTTATACAATACACTTAATTCATATAGATCGAACATTACAGAATTACAGCCAATAACTGTGTCGCTTATTGCTCCGATTTCGAGCACACACACACACACACACACACACACACACACACACACACACACACACACACACACACACACACACACACATATATATATATATATATATAATGAAAATAATTCCTACATGGCCAAGTGCGAGTCTACCAAGGTTTCACCAAACAGCTCTTCAGGATCGCACTGGAATTATTTTCATAATATTAGCTCTATCCCTTGTATTGAGCACTTTATTACGTTTTAGCGTTGGTAATTCTGTGGGCATTTTTTCTTTTGACTAGACATACGTGCTTTTTGATTATTTTAAAGTAGCACGTGCGTTTTTCGTCCTTTTTTATGCAGAATATTTTCCCAGATATCCGTTTATAGAATTTGCAAATTATACAATCCGTTTTTTTTCATACATTATAGATAAGATAGAAAGATTAATATACAAACATACATACATACACACACACACATATATATATATATATATGTATGTATGGAGAGAGAGAGAGAGAGAGAGAGAGAGAGAGAGAGAGAGAGAGAGAGAGAGAATTTAAACAGAGAATTAACTACTAAACTCTTAATTTTCAGAGTTAAAGACTGAAACATTAGGCAAAGGTAAACAAATTTTATCGTAATCAACATAACAAGATATGCTTTTAATCCTGTTTTCATCTTTCTGAATAGTAATTTTTAAAATATAGATCTAAATTAATCAAAGAAAAAGAAAATAAAGCAGAAAGGAAAAATTGAAAGTCGATGGTAATAAAGAGAAAATAAAATAAAAACAAAAGAGAATCTGTAAATGTTACGGAAAAAAAGAAATCATATTTTGACTATAATAATGAATTAAAAAAACTTTGATTCGTCACTGAAACATTGAATCAGAGTTACTATTAGAGTTTTGATGGTGTATCAAAGTTCCCACAGAGAAAACACATTAGAATTAAAAAATGATAAAAACCGGTACAACCCTTTATTTTTAACTAAACGGCTAAAAAGCCGTATTTTGAATGAGGCAAAAGAAAGCATTCAGTACCGTAAAAACATCACCAATAACCCATGGTGGCCTAGCGTCACATTAGAATCTCTCTCTCTCTCTCTCTCTCTTTATATATATATATATATAACTTTATTAATCTCAACTGTTTTTGGTCTTTGATCATCATGAAAGGATGTTAATTTCTTGATTGTTTACATTTCAAGACTAAAAGGTGTTTGAATGCGACTGGATAAGCTTCACGTGTCGATGATACTTGAACATAAAATCTAAACGATTTCAACATTCGACCTTTCCTGCATTTATAAATAGTTTTCAATGTTTTTTCCTTATTTTCAATCTAATATGTGTTGGTTTTTTAAAAAAAATAATTTTTAAACATTTATTTAAGTACTTGAGTGTTAAAATATAATCTTTTTAGGTGAATTATTTTGTTATTGAGTCTATTTAGGGTGAGCGTTTCGAGACGTGGATTTTTGATATTTTTTGATATTCTCTATTATAGTTAATTTTGCATATCTGTTAAAGTTATTGTCTGTTTGGCGAAAATGTTTTGTTCTATTGGAAAAGTCTATCATAATTCAGATATTCAATTCTGTATTTTTGATTATTCATTCTGAAATCTAAAGGTCATTCTAATTTTTTAAAATATTGCTTAAAGCAACGAGTGCGATCTAAAAAAGTAAATGATTCAGTTCTATGTTTAATCCAATGAATCCCAATTGCAAATTCTACCTCTTCGCGACACTTTTAATCATTTTTAATTTTAAGTTGACACTTTCAAATACAGCTCTATTTTTTTAGTAAGTAAAAATACCATAAAGGAATATTCATTGTTATGATGGTAAGGATTCATGGCTATTTTCGAGTATGACGTCAATCATTATTTTGAAAGTTGGTGTGAAAGTGTACGGATTATAGTAAAGAGATTTATGCAGCGTCTCCCTCAATCTTTTCTTCCAATTTACCATTACAATAACCTGTGATGTATAATGAGAGTAGATGGATTCACAGCTTTGAAAAAGACGTTTGAACTCAGTTTGCAGATTCCATTTCCCAAGTTGCACCTCAAAAGCGCCATGTTATGCTGCTTCCAATATTCATTCCTAATTGCACAAGAAGGGATCAGTTAGTCATATCCCAGGTCATTTTCTCTCCTCTGAAACTCTAAATAATTTGAAAAGGCTTTTCTGCCTTCAAGTAAAGCAAATTATTTTGACATTAATTAGAGCAAACAGACGTTGATTGCAGTGCCGAGGCACATTTTTTTCACATTCATTTCTCATATCACCCGCTGATAATGATGGTATTTGTGTAAATAATCGGCTATTTTAGCTGTGGATTCCCAAATATCCTTCCCTCCATCCTTATAAGTTCCTAGCCGCGAGCACTATTTTCCTAAAAATTTGTTTGATTGTTTAGATAATTTACCTACTTGTGGCCTGCTGTGACAAAGCCTTTCATCTTCACCGAAGGCCACGTCTTACACTTTCTTTTCCTGCGACTGATCCTCAATGTCCACACTTAATCGTCAATGGGGCTCGCACCTTCCTAAAATAGTCAATCGAGGGTGTGAATTGTCCGAAAGTAGAAGAGGGAAAGATAGAAAGCGAGAGACGACGGTGAAGGAAAGAGGGAAATTATCGCTTTGAACTTTTTACCTCCACCACTGTCCTTTTTCCTGCTCAATTCTTCTTCTCTGTTTGCTTTAATGTACAATCAAAGTGTTATTTTCTCTGCTTACTCCCACAATCAAAATCATTCCGAATTTTGCGATTATCGTGTCATGTTTTTATTGAAAATAATCAGAAAGCGTCAACTGAAAATCATTTAACCAAAACAGTAAATGAACAAATAAATGGCGGCTGAGAAAGAAGAAGAAGAAGAAGAAGAAGAAGAAGAAGAAGAAGAAGACAGCAACAATAACATAAAATAAATTGAAGTGTAAATAAACACTATGGGAAGGAGTTTATTTAGACAAATAAATCTGAAGAAGACATGAATAAAATAACAAAAGATGTGTTAAGTTGTGTATTCTGTCAGGTTATAAACGAAGAAGTTTATTTCTGGTGTGATAGAGTCATATTCTCAATTTTTGAAGACAGAGAAAAGAATAAAGCGATGAATTACTGAAAGAATAACAGTAATTCAAGTAGAAAGACAGAGGAGAAATGTAAGTGTGAAACAAATTGAAAGAGAGAATGAGAAAGTAAGAAGAGTAGAAAAGGTCGTCGGCGTGTGGAAGTACAAAGAAAGAACAGAATAAAAACTAAAAAAATAGTGTACAAATGTGTAAAAAGCAAATTGTAAGCAATTTTTAGATATTAAATCCAACCCTCCCAAGGGTTGCCTTTTACTTCATGTTCTGAGTGAATAAATTATATATATATATATATATATATATAGAGAGAGAGAGAGAGCGAGAGCGAGAGAGAGAGAGATTAAAAAAAAAAGAAATGAATAGATAAAAACAAATAAAAAGAAACAAAGCGGTTGAAAAACTCGTTGATTTCTATTATTTAGTAATCTAAGGTCGTATAGCTGCTGCAGCTGCTGTCGCAACTCTAACTCGTATAAGGCGCCCAAATTTGGAAGGAAAAAAAACTGTTGTTTTTGGTTTTATTTTTCACGTACGTTTTTGTTCAGTTCGACCTGAAGCCATTAGATTGTAAGTGTGGAGGAAGTGGATGTCAAAATAATCGGATAATTTGCTGTGAGTTGTGGGTAGGCAAGGTTAGTTGAAGACGCCATATGATAAATCTATTGCGTTGATCTGTAGGCGACTAGAATTGTTTGATGAAGAATTACACCAATCTTCCTGACAACATTTCGAAATCAGATTCTTGTGCAGCTTTTTTCTTTCGGTTTTCATGAGGAATTGTTCAGCATGCCCAAAATAGGTGTCACTTAATGATACTCCTTAAAATATCATACCGCAGTAATTTAAAATGTATTTATAACCTTTAATGATATTGTTGTAAAGTAAATAATCTGAACTTTATTTAAAAAAAAACAACACATTTTTTTAATATCAAATCAGAATTAGTCTGTTTGAAAAGTCAGTGTTTATATATTCATTATTAAAAATTATATATTTGCCATTTCAATTATATCAACAACACCCATAGTTAAAATAGTGTGTATTTAGCCATCAGATTATCTTGTAGGCATATTTTATAAAGGTGACAGACAAATATATGGTATTGAATTTTTTTATTAGCCTGTTAGAAGGCGAGATGATACAATTGTGGATGTGTATCTGAGTGCAGGAACTTTTGATCATGGCCAGTCATTGTCAAGGATTTGGGCACGAAGTTACGATCTTTAAATAAAAAACCCCAATATTTAAGACTTTCCAAATCTAAAAACAATTGTGGGAAGTTGTCAATGATAAATCCTTAATAGTTAATTTAATAGTTGCTCAACTGAACCGTGAAAATTATACTCTATTCAAAATAACATAAAACAACACTTTATTAAATGCCAATGCAGGTAAAAATATCCGATTAAGAAATCTGTGTAAAGAAAGAGTAATTGCTATTTATAAATCTTTTCTGTCACACATTCTTCCCTTTCCTTTCTGTACTTGCTGGAATAGTAATTAAGACATGATAATGTAACAAGTTCTGAATGATAAAAATTGGCAAGAATATAGCACCATTCAAGAGTTTGAATATCAAGATAAACATATTTTTTCTTGTTTTTTTTTTAAGTTAACGATAACTTTTTTGTCTTTTTCTTTCTTATTAAGTTGAGATTGACTTGGATGATTTCAGAAAAAATGATTAGAAAAATTTAATCTGTATATAAATATTTCATTAATAGTTCATATGATCAATGCAAAGATTCTCTTTTTTTTTCTAAGGTTGATGTGAGAAGGCAATAAAAAGGACGGCCTGAGGAGGCATAACTAACCAATAATAGAGAAACTGAATCACTTCTAATAAATTTGTTGGCGGCCTTAGTCGAGGGTGATTCGAAGGCTCGCTTTTCAATAGCTACTACATCGAGATGTAGGGGAGGGTGCTACTCCATTCCCTGGATTGCTCCACTTTACCCTTGATCCTTACCTTATAATGCTGAGTGTTAAGCAAGGCAACATCAAGTACCATTTTTTGAGTCTTTGGTATGACTCGACCTGGGGTTGAACCCTAGTCTCCTGGATCATTGGCGAACACTCTGCTCATTAGGCCAATGACGAAATACTAGCCCAAAAGAACGCCATAAGGACGAATCATATTGAATTGATAAGATGCAACATAACAGCAGATGTAGGTTATGTGGTGATAGAGACGAAACGATCAACCATATAATAAGCGAATGTAGCAAACTAGCACAGAAAGAGTTATAAGACTAGACACGACTGGGTGGGCAAGGTGATCCTCGGGAAATTGATCATACGAACAAATGGTATATGCACAACCCAAAATCTGACCTGGTGAATGAGACGCACAAACTGCTCTGGAATTTTGAGATAAAAATGGGTAACCTAATCTCGACCAGACGACCAGACCTGATAATAATCAACAAGAAAAAGAGAACTTACAGAGTTGTGAACTTTGCTGTCCCAGCTGATAAGAGAGTAAAATTTAAAGAATTGAAAAAACTGTGGAACATGAAAGTGACGGTGATACCAGTTGTAACTGCTGTTCTTGATACGGTCACCAAAGGATTGATATAGGCACTAGAGGACTTGGTAATATGAGGACTAGAGGAGACCATCCAGACTACAGCCTTATTAATATCGGCCAGAATACTGAGAAGAGTCCTGGGAACTTGAGAAGACTTGCTGTCACTCAAACTCCAGTGAGAAACCATCGGCTCCAGTGAGAAACCATCGGCTTGTGTGAAAAACTCGATATTAATAATAATAATAATAATAATAATAATAATAATAATAATAATAATAATAATAATGTGGACTTTGCCGTTCCAGCTGATCACCGGGTGAAACTTAAAGAAAGTGAAAAGAGAGATAAGTACTTGGAACTTGCTAGAGAACTGAAAAAACTATAGAACATGAAAGTGACGGTGATACCAATTGTAATTGGTGCGCTTGATACAGTCACCAAAGGATTGATAATTGGACCGGAGGACTTGGAAATAAAGGACGAGTGGATACCATCAAAACGATAGTATTATTAAGAAGCAGAATAATGGGGAGAATCCTGGGGACATGAGGGGACTTACTGTCACTCAAACTCCAGTGGAAGACCATTGGCTAATGCTGATATGAAAAAGTCTCAAAGAGTAATATAATAATAAAACTTTCACCAGTTAAATATACCACTCTGGAAAAATAAATTATGTACTGCGAAAAGAATAGAACCTACAAGTAATTCATTTTTTACAAAAAAGAACAAAAATTATGTTTTTTTAAAAAATCGGACTATGTTATATTAAGAAATATCTCTTTTGTGCAGCAGAAGAAAAACTATGGGCGAAATTTTCTCAGTCTGGTTGCAGGCAGCAAGTAGGGTAAATGGGTATTAATCTGCTTGATACTATCGACCTCCATACGAGCTAAATTAAAATCCTGGAGAAATAGTGCGATGAATTGCGAGGCATACTCCTCCTTCGAGGGTGTGTCCTCCGATCATCGAATAGTTACGGCCAAAGTACGACTAAGCCTAAGAAAAAACGCCACACGTAAAGCCACGACCAAGCACTATGACTGGGCCCTACTCAACAACAGAGATATTAGAGACAAATATGCATTAGAATTAAGAAACAGATTCGAAGCACTACAAGAGAAGGTAGAAATAGGCACCCCAAATGACGAATATGAAAATTTTGTAGAAGCGCACCTGGAGGCGGCAGAAAAGTGTATTCCAACAAAACCTAGAACTAAATATAGAGTCCCTTGGGAAACGCTAGCGGCTAGAGAAAAACGTGCACTTGTGAAGACTGCCTCCAAAAACTATCAACAGAACCCAACAAATACAAATGCACGAGAACTAGAAAAGGCGCAACATCAATTAACAGGAATATACCTAAAAGAACAGGCAGAATACGTACAAAATCAGATAGATAAGATTAGAGACTCGGTGGAAGATAGGCAATCCAGGATAGCCTGGCAAACAATAAACGAAGTAAGTGGAAGAAAGAGCACGGCCAAAGCAAAATTGAAAGCTGCAAGCCAACAAGAAAGAATAAAACTGTGGGAACAGCATTTCAAAAATCTACTAGGAAACCCACCGGAAATAACGGATGAACCGATCACCAGAATTATTAGTAAGCAATTAGACGTAAAACTAGGTCCTTTCACCAAAGAAGAACTCGACATGGTTCTCAGAAGAATTAAAAATAGGAAAGCGGCGGGGCTAGACGAGATCCCCCCAGAAGTGTGGAAGACGAGACAATTCGACGATATACTGCTCCGGCAATGCAACGCAGTCTATAGTCAAAATAGGATAGAACGATGGACGAAGGGATGCATCCTTCCATTCCCTAAAAAAGGCGACCTCGGACTAGCCAAGAACTACCGAGGGATAACACTTACATCCATAGCAGCCAAAATCTACAATGCCCTACTACGAAACCGCATAGAACCCAAAATGGAAAACATCCTTAGGAAAAACCAAAATGGCTTCCGGAGAAATAGATCCACAACCTCACAAATACTGACCATCCGTAGAATCCTGGAAGGCGTTCGGGCAAAAAACTTACAGGCGACATTACTATTTGTCGACTTTACCAAGGCCTTCGATTCCATACACAGAGGGAAGATGGAGCAAATCCTACTAGCTTACGGCCTACCAAAAGAAACCGTAGCAGCGATAATGATTCTCTACAGAAACACCAAAGTAAAAGTACGTTCACCAGATGGAGACACGGAATACTTCGACATTGTTGCAGGAGTACTACAAGGAGACACACTAGCCCCGTACCTCTTTATCATCTGTCTAGACTATGTGCTTAGGACTTCGATCGACAAAATCAGAGAAAATGGCTTTGAGCTGACTAAGAGAAGAAGCAAAAGGTACCCCGCAAAAACAATCACGGACGCCGACTACGCTGATGACTTGGCGTTACTAGCGAATACGCCTAATCAAGCAGAGACACTACTACATAGTCTGGAACGAGCTGCAGCTGGCATTGGCCTACATGTCAATGCAAACAAAACCGAATATATGTGTTACAACCAAACAGGCAACATTGCCACACTAGACGGAGCCTCTCTGAAACTAGTCGACAAATTCACTTACCTAGGAAGCAGTGTCTCATCAACCGAGAAGGACATCGACACACGACTGACGAAGGCATGGACAGCTATCGATAGGCTCTCGATCATATGGAAGTCGGACCTAACAGATAAAATGAAACGCAGTTTCTTCCAGGCAGCGGTTGTGTCGATACTGCTATATGGATGCACCACATGGACGCTTACGAAGCGGCTGGAGAGGAGGCTGGACGGAAATTACACAAGAATGTTGAGAGCAGTATTAAACAAGTCCTGGCGTCAACACCCCACGAGACTCCAACTATACGGACACTTGCCCCCCATCACAAAAACTATACAAGTTCGACGAACCAGACACGCGGGACACTGCTGGAGAAGCAAGGACGAGCTCATAAGCGATGTACTCCTGTGGACCCCCACTCATGGATGTGCAAGTGTGGGACGACCAGCACGAACTTACATACAGCAGCTATGTGAGGACACGGGTTGTAATCCTGAAGACCTGCCGGAGGCGATGAGTGATAGGGAGAAATGGCGAGAGACGGTCAGGGATATCCGCGCAGACGGCGCGACATGATGATGATGATGAATTATAAATAAACAACGATGAAAATGTGTTCTGTGAATATTTTATAATCGAAAAACAAAATGAATAAATGAATGAATAAATAAATGAACAAATAAACTTTGTTATTGCTTATAAAGTCAGTTTCAAAAATACAAATATTGTCAATATCGAGTTAATTGATTGCTGATTTTATAAATTAATAAAAAAATCTTGCCATCGAAGAAAAATATTTTTATTAATTTTTTTAAGAGAACCTTTTAATAGATAAATTCAATTTCTGATAAAATAAGTACATCCTTATCATCTTAATCATCAGGCGTGTTGATAACAAGGATTACTTCAACTCTTTACCTACGGTCATCGCTCCTGGAAAGTCCACTAGACGGGATTCAGTTTCCACACAGCTGATGAATAAAAGTTTTTGCTGATCGGCCAACACTGATGTGTCCATGTGTTGGAGTCCATGGGAGAATGTCGTTTATGCCTTCGTCTTTAATTCTTCAGCAGTGAACAGTATGTCTTGTTCGTCTTACTTGGATGGTTTGTGAGATGGGAAATAACCGACCGTACTACTGATGTTTTGTGGTTCTTTTTTCCAGTAGTATTAGTTTCAAACAACACTAAGTATACTTACCATTCAGCTTTTTTCCAAGCATTTCTTCAAGAAGAACAACTATACAATAGTACTGACATGGCTAAAGCTTGTTTTATCAGGAAGATCAGATTTCCATACGGTCGTTATTGTGTCAGTAATAGTCCATACTTTACTATGCGTACGTGGACATCACTTTCAGTAGATGCGATGTTGCCCACGAGGTATATGAACTGTTCAACTAATTTCATTGACTCGAATTCAAAATAAGCACAGAAGGTTTTATAGAATTCAACAATTAGTTGTTTTAAATGTAAGAGTATCAAGTTTTAACATTTTCTCTTGGTACATTTTAAAAACTGAAAAAAACTTGAATCACTTTCATTATTTTATATATTATACAATTTGTTTCCAAGTTTGTTTTGAAGACAATAATTAAGTCAAAGTGTCAATCGCTCGACTCGTATTTAAAACAAAAAACAAAAAATGTAGGCAGTTACCTGAATAACCATTTTTATAATGATCCGATTTTTGTAAATATTTAGCACTACATAACTGGCACTTATTAGTGAGGTTTTTATGAATACCATATACCACTAAAATGATCGTAGAGAATAAAGCAATTTCAAATCCATTTTGTAATTCAACATAACAGTGAGAGATCTGTGTTCGTGCTAAATCTGCGATATTGTACTTTTTCAAATAATTAGGTATTAATTATAGAGTACATTTCTATATTTATTGAGTTTGAATTGTAATATCAATTCAATGAATAAGATGTAGATCAACATTAAACTCAATTAATTTCGAATAATATATACGATTATTCAAAATCAAAATTTCCAGTTTTATATCTTGTAAACAACATTAATATAAGACTTTTCTTCAACCCTGGTTTAATGACAAAGAATCAATAAAAATCGATTCAATCTTCATGTAAATATTTCTTGGTCGGTATCACGTCCCGACATTCGTTCATTTGTCCATCTATTATCTCTAATAGATGGACAAATGAACGAATTAGAATTTAAGATTTGTATACTTCAACAAATTATATATATATATATATATATATATATATATATATATATATATATATATAAACATGGGTCAGAACTAGGTTTCACCTTTCTTTGTGCATTTGTTTATTCACAAGTTGGATCATTTGTTTTTTTTTTCTCTCTGCCAGAGTTAAAGTTAGGGATTAAGCTAAAATAGAAATACATTATATATATATATATATATATATATATATATATATATATATATATATATATATATATATATATATATATACGAGGTGCATACGATAAGTTTCCAGACCTTTTTCGTATGGGCATTTAAAATTATTGTAGACTCTTGAAAATTCAGTATGTTATTGCTATACATCTTATGAGATGACTGACAAATTTTTATGATTTCAGGTTCAAATGTACAGCTACTGCAGCAATCGGAATACACCCAACTAAAGCCTGATTTCAAAAATTCAATCTGAGTCTTTAGAAGAACGATATGCCATAAAATTCTGTTTTAAACTTGGAAAAAATGCTATAGAAACGTATGGAATGCTTCAGACTGCTTTTGGAGCATCTTGCATGAATCAAGCATCAGTTTGGGAGTGGCATAAGTGATTCAAGGAAGGCAGGGAGTCTGTGAGAGATGATGAGAGGCGTGCGAGGAGTAAGGAAGTCAAAACACCAGAGTCAATTGGCCAAACGGTTAGGGTTAGGGTTCCTATGTTGAGGTTTTAAGGGAGTTCAGGAAGAGATTCCGCCGGAAGAGGCCAGCACACTTCAAATCGGGTCAATGGCATTTCCACCAGGACAATGAACCAGTCCACAACTCCATCCTTGTCACAGACTATTTGAGCAAGATGGGTATTAAGACAGTTCCTCACCGTCCCTATAGTCCAGAGCTTGCTCCCTGTGACTTTTGGTTATTCCCTAAGCTCAGAGGCTGTCGTAATGAGACAACTAAGGAAATGAAAGAGGCTGTGAAGAAGGTCATAGACACGCTCACACAAGAGGACTTCCATGGGGCCTTCCAGAAGTTATTGGAACAGTACAACAAGTGCATTGCTGCTGGATGATATTACTTCGAAGGGGACGAGAGTTTCATGTGTGTAATATCAATAAAAGTGTCCATACGAAAAAAGTCTGGAAACTTATCGTATGTACCTCATATATATATATATATATTCTTGGGGATCAGACAGAAAATAAAATAACATATTTAATTCAAAAATGCAGATATTTGGAATATTTTATTCGTATTTTTTTTCAACTGAGTTGAAGTTCGTACATATTATATATATTACTAACTTTATATATATATATATATATATATATATATATATATATAAGATTTTTCAGCTGAGTAATGAGAAATTCCGTTATCATTGAAACACGAGTTATTTCTTTTTTTTCATTCTTTTCTTTATCTAAAACTCAATTTTTTCTTATTTTGCATTTACTTTTGTGAAAGTATACTATTTTATACTATTCAAAATAACAACTGCTTTCTTTTGGATTTATTATATTATGGTTTTAGCATAAACGTTCGTTTTTCATGTGTAAAGATACTATAAAATGATGCAAAGTAAACGTATTTAGGAGTGGGAATTTGATATGACCAAAGTACTGATGCCGACTTTAAACAAAGCCATAATTTGTGACAGGAATTATATAAGTTTTCTTCGGGCCATTGGCCAAATGCGTAGAGTGTTCGCCAATGATCCAGGAGACTGGGGTTCAATCCCGGGTCATACCAAAGACTAAAAAAATAGTACTTGATGCCGCCTTGCTTAACACTAAGCATTATAAGGTAAGGATCAAGGGTAAACTGGAGCAATCTATAGAATGGACTAGTACCCTCTCCTTACACCTCGGTGTAGTAGCTATTGAAAAGGGAGCCTTCGAGTCACTCTCGACAAAGGTCGCCAACTTTACTTTTTTATATTTCTTAACTGATGTGCTTATTCAAAATTTGTAACGTTCTACTATTGAAAATAATTACTTTTTTAAAAATTAATTTACTTTGTTTTCATTTGGATTTTTCTATCAATTAACTTTCAGGTTGCACTGTTGAGCGACTGTTGGCGGGAACTGTTTCTCCTCAGTTTGGTGCAGTGGGAAGTGCCCTTTTCTCCACTTGCCCTTCTCGATCATGATCCCGGAGATTTGATCTCGACTGGTGAAATGCCGGGACCACCTACTGCTCGACTCTGCGCTGAAATACAACACATGAAAGAAATTCTAAGCCGATTTAAAATGTTGAGCATAGATCCCATGGAATTCACTTGCCTCAAAGCGATTGTTCTATTCAGACCAGGTGAGAAACGTTTAAATCTTGTTTCATTTTCAACGTCGAAATTTTGTTTCATTTTCATTTAAATCATTTTTAATTCTTCAGTTTCCTATAGTATTGAAATAAAATAAAACTATGGAACGCTATTTTATTGAATTAATTTCAATAATATTTGGCAAAAAAACTAAGGCATAAATGATCTGGTTTTTAACCATGTTGTACACTTTAAGATAACAATAAGCTTTCATTTTTAGGTTTCATTTTTTACCCTTTTAGCTTGACAGCTAATTTACTCTACACCAGAAATACGATAATTTAGTCAAAGTGATATTTTACTGAAAACCCGATACTGTGTCAGCAGTTGATTGCACACACACACACACACACACACACACACACACACACACACACACACACACACACACACACACACACACATATATATATATATATTTATAATATAAATAACAAAAAGCAAATTAAAAAAATGGTTAAGTTGGAGACAGAGAAAAATGTGATTCAAGAGTGAAATTAAATTCTCCTACAAAACACAGATAGTAGGAAAAAAATAATATTGAGTTGTAATACGCGCATACATTGTGTGACTTGTTCTAACAGTAAACTTTGATGACTTTTCAAAAGCGTACTGAGCAACATTTTCTCAGTTCTTTCTCTCTCTCTCTCACACACACACACACATATATCGCATACATATACATCATATACATATACATATACACTATATCGTAATCTCTCACATACACATATACATACACACTTTATCGTAATCTCAAAATGTCCTCATTTATTTACATATATATATATAGGTGTGTGTGTGTGTGCGCGCACTCGCGTGAGTGTGTGTGTGTGTTTGTGTGTGTGTGTGTGTGTGTGTGTGTGTGTGTGTGTGTGTGTGTGTGTGTGTGTGTGTGTGTGAGAGAGAGAGAGAGAGAGAGAGAGAGAGAGAGAGTACAGATAAACAGGGCAATGTAATTTTCTTATTCCATACAATTTCTTCAGCGTGAACTTCCACGCCATCGCTGCCAAAAGTTTAGTTTCGCTCGATGAGCTGAAGCTACTGAATACGCCAACTGCTCATCTAATAGAGCAGTAAGACCCCTCTATCCCCAACCCTAATGAAGCTACCTGTTGTCCGGAGTAAGACACTTAACAGTATTTGATGGTGAGGCTTCAGTGGGATACCCCATTCATTATCATTGTTCTTATCTGCAATCTGACTCAGAGGTAGGGTTCCACCTATAGGTCAAATCATTTACTATGGATTCAGACATTTACTAATGATTATTATTATTATTATTATTATTATTATTATTATTATTATTATTTGAAACCTGTATGCAAATTATTCGAGTTATATATATACTTTATGAATAGAAATGTTCATGTTAAACTGCAATACCATTTGTGTGCAAACAAGTGATAAATAGTAAATCGAATTATTAGTGTTAAAAAGAAATACGTGAAACGATAAGACTTTATGCAAAGAAATGATTAATGTTAAATGGAATCATCCGCGTTAAATTGTAATTCTTGAAAACATGTAACTGTTTTTGATAAATATTTAATAGAATTATTAGTGTTAAAAAGTTATGATTGAAACCATATGGCCGGGTTCAAAAATAAGTTAGCAATGAACTATTCGCTTACTAATAGAAACTAAAAAGATGCGAAAGTTTTAAAACTTTTTCCTTTCATTAAATGAAAGGAAAAAAGTTTTATGATGAAGATCTAAAAACTGGAATGATTAACACTGGCAAATTATTCAATAAATAAAATCATCCTCTGAAGACCTTGTGTTTTTTCATCTTTGTACATTTTCATACGCACCAACATACACACACACACACACATAGTAATTTACTAAGCTTTTCTGCTTAGATGTGGCACGAGGCCGTATGACTGAACACCTAATGAAACTCGAACTCACCCGTGAAGGTGCTCACCCACATATACATACAGGATTTGGTATTTAATAACGCAAAGGGATGATATGTCATAAACAACCAACCAACCAACCGCAGAAAAACCCTGAGCTTATCTTAATTCGATCAGGTTTTATTAGGTTTTTAATGCACCCTAATAAGATTGCGTATAAGCCCCAAACCAATACTTTATCCTATCAATCGTACCTACGCATACATTCAAACACAGAGGTGCGGATGCGCATGTGCACACACACAAACACAGAGAGAGAGAGAGAGAGAGAGAGAGAGAGAGAGAGAGAGAGAGAGAGAGAGAGAGAGAGAGAGAGAGAGAGAGAGAAGAATCATGCACACAACCAGCTTGCACGCGCAGACATACACACACATGCACATAAAGAAAAATAAACTGATACCATTTAGACACGTTCCAAAAATTGTCTTCTATTTGTTTCATAATAGTTGTTACATTTAATACCTTAAATTCATATTCAAATGTAACAACTACTATAGGAAAGGAAGCATTTATTTTATTCATTTCAAAAGAATTTTGAGATTTTTCTTTGTGTTACGGAAAACAAAAAAATCGCACCAAATGAATAAATAGATAATGATTATAAAGCGATAATCCCAAAATAAATATTGGCCACAGGATAATCATAAGAAGAATCAACCAAATTGTGAGAGTGAATAACAAAGAAGTATTTAATGAATGAATTTTATCTTTGCTGATAAGTCGCAGGATAGACAAAGCCAAAGAATGATGTGATCCTTGCCAGGCAAAGACTCATCTCTGAACTGTCGGTGTTTAGTAGAGCATGAAGCTCATTTACAGCTTACAATGAATTTACCCTTTGGGGAGGAGAAGGAGGAGACAAGGAAAGAAAGAAAAGAAGCCAAAAGAGAGACTTGAGCAGAGAAACGCTCGCACACACACGTCAAGAGAGAGAGAGAGAGAGAGAGAGAGAGAGAGAGAGAGAGAGAGAGAGAGAGAGAGATTGGGGCTAAGTGACAGGAAAAAGTAAGACAGGGTCAGACAAGTGAGTGAAGAGCAGTGGGGTCGATGGGGAACAACTTCAGTCTCCGCCGCTCGTATGGTCGCGTTCACTTCTATCTTGTCAAGTAGTTACTTGCCTATAGCAATTGAACGGTAGCCCACTCTCATCTCCTTGCCTCGATGAAATTAATGCAACCACCGACCACTGGCGTATTGGATAAACAATAGGTTATCAACTGGGAAACTGTGGTGAGATGATGGACAAATGATCGTTGGTTGTTAATTTCTGATGGCAACTAAACTAACGCCATATCTTCAATTTTTCTAATGACAGTTCCAAACACACTTGCACACAGAAAACACTTTCAAAACACTTTTCTCCCCACCTCTCTCTCTCTCTCTCGCACACACACACACACACACACACACACACACACACACACACACACACACACACACACACACACACACACATATATATATATATATAAATAATACTCGCGAATAAAACTATAATAAATTTTTATCATTTGAAAAGATATCAATGTTTGATGTGCGTAATTGTATTTGAGTAATTAATTTGAGTTTTATGACATTGTAAGAAAATCATCTCAGTCAATTATTAGATCTACTAACACTTACAGGTGTAAAATAGTGAGACACAATCTGCATTTAATATTATTGATTATTATAACATTATTATAATATCATTTATTATATATTATATTATTCATTTCAGTCGATCATTACATCTACTAACATCTAAGATGTAAAATAGTGGGACCCAATCTGCACCCCTTTCGAGAAAAACTGATTTAAAACAGATTTAAAAAGCAATTTTAACAAGCGACATGCATTTAAGTTTTTATTGTATAGTCTTATAATCCTTTTTATATAAATGATAATATAAAGAAAAAACAAAACAATTATAACAAAAGCAAAAACTTGAATCAAAGAACAGGTTGATGATATGAAGTAGCTTTACTGTCAAGAGATGATATTGAAAGTGGGAATAAGAGGGCTGGTCAGCACTGAACATTGCGTCCATGATGGTATCATTGGAATTGAGAATAATAAAATATTAATTATTACAATCAAAAGTTGCAAGAGAATTTACAGGAGGGCAAATAAGGAATTAAAAAAAAAATTAAAAAAGAGAAGACAAAATGGGAATGACATCTGCACAAACATTTCAGGAGAACATACAAGAATGACAAATGAGATGGACAATGAGGATGAATGAAGGGTGAAGTGGAAACTTTATTAATGGTGGCTTAGGAAATTCTTTAAGGAGAAAATATAAAGACAATATAGTCAAGACACAACAAAATGGTAAAGACCACACGGAAATGAAGATGCGATCAAATTCAACCTTGGCTCAAGAGAAAGAAAATTGGGATCACCAATTGAGGAAGGTGATCAACTAGAAACGATGACAGCGACAAAGATGCATACTAATGGCAAATGCACCAACGAGCATTGTCATAGAGGATAAATGATAATAAAAGTCTATAGAGCTTTGGAATTGACACAAATCACATAATCCATGCCAGTAGACCAGATATAATTACAAAGAAGAAGAAGAAGAAGAAGAAGAAGAAGATTTTTTTCCAACAAACAAGAAAAAAAAAAGTAAAAATGCAAGATACATAGATCTCAAAAGAATTGAAAAAATCATAAAGCATTAAACTTACATATCTGTTCATCATTGTTAGACCATTGGAATGACCCAAAAGAGCCTTGTAAAAAGGGTGGATGAAGTGAAGACCAGAGGAAGAACCGAAATAATCCATATTACAACATTACTGAAAACCAAATACTAAAAAAATTCTGAAGTACTGAGGAGACTCTATGTCCCTTTATCTCCATTGAAAAACATTTCTGGAATATGAAACATGGACGAGTAGATTGGATTGGATAGTGTGGCAAAAACTTACAGAGAACAGCTGATCACATGGTGATGATGATAATGATGTTTGAGCGTCTAAGTGATCAAGAGAAACAAGCATAAAAACAAAAACTCAAACCTTTTGTATCACAGTAAAAGTTTCATAAACCGGAACCCTTTTCGTTTATTTTCTATTATTTTTGCCGAATCAGATGAAAATAGGGAGAATTGTTGTTCCAGTTGGGAGCCGTATAACTTTTTTCATTCAGATAAATATTCTTTTTTGAAGGTGAATCGTTTGTCTTGTGTCGTTAGTAACTATTTCTTCAACGTTGCTGTTTCTAACCACTTTCCTGGTGGCAACACCCCACAAGACACCAACTGTACGGCCACCTGCCCCCTATCACGAAAACTATTCAAGTTAGACGAGCCAGACATGCAGGACATTGCTGGAGAAGTAGGGACGAACTCATAAGAGATGTACTCTTATGGACCCCCACACATGGCCGTGCAAAAGCAGGACGACCAGCACGAACATACATTCAGCAGCTATGTGAGGATACGGGATGTTGTCCTGAAGACCTACCTAGGGCGATGAACGATAGGGAGGAGTGGCGAGAGAGGGTCAGGGATATCCGTGCTACCAGCGCGATATGATGATGATGATGATATATGCATCTCACTTGTTCGAACACGTGGGCCAGTGTTTATGTTGTATTGGGAAACAGGATTTTGAAATTCATCCTAGCGGAAACATCGTCAAGTGAGTCAAGCACGTCAAATGAAGAAAGCTAGCTACCGTTAGACATCATATGGCTCCTATATCTTTAAAGAACCGCGCGATGAGACCTAAACACTTTTTGAAGAATTGAAAATCTTAAGAAACTGAAATCATCTATGCAACAGCATTATGAAAATCAGCTGGACTAGAAGAAACTTGTTCTCTGGGGAGGGACTCACTACTGGTGGGACACTAAAATAATGATGCTGATAGAAAAAAGAAGAATGACATGACTTAAAATGAAACCCAGAAGCACTGAGACAAAACTAAACAAAGAAGGACTTTTAATGGGGTTGACGTAGTTTTGCTACCAGAAGATCGTGACCCTGACAGACAAAGAAGAAAAATCAATAATAATTGAGAATATTTAGAGGGTCATCCATATTGAACTAGAATAATCAAGAATTCCGAAAGTAGCAACGTAAACTGGAGTATTTTCTCAACATCTCTTCCAAAGTCAATTTTTAAGCGAGGCAAAGTTAATTTGAATTCAGAATTTTCTTTCAAGACTTTTTGTCAAATCAAGGTTAAAGTACCCAGTCTGTCCTACGATTTACATCTTTTCTCCTTCTACCCTCACAGATTCCATTTCTTTTCTCTTCTCACCCTCACTAATTCCATTTCTTTTCTCCTACCCTTACCGATTTCATTTCTGCTGATTGTTTTTTTTTGGTTCAATGGCATATCAACCTTTGTTGGTTATTTAATGCCTAATCTAGTCTTCTAGAATAATAGTGATGCTATTTAACCCATATATGGGAAGATAAGGGGGCTCATACCTTTCCTAAGGGTATTTGTCCGAAAGTGAACGTAATAGCGCGACTGGAGTTTGAACCCGCTTACTACGATTCCGTAGTCCATCCCTTTAACCATTGTACCACAAAGACCCCTCCCCATTTCGGATGACGATTACCGTTATGTTAAGCGCAATATTTCAGGGTACCGCAACGATATAAAAAATATAGAACAACGAATAGGCATCCCTTATGCAGTATCAAGCTGATAATTCTTGAATGAAATACTACGGCTTCTATGAAGCGTAATAATCATTTTATACTAATTAGCGTGAATAATGTTAAGAGTATAGCCAAACCGTTGTATTCAGAATACTTAATCTTATTGAACATTGTTAATTATCGTTACCCATTTGTCTGATTTCATATTCATAAATGTATGCATTATGCGACTTATGAAGAATAGAACAACAATGACTATTTGTGTGTGTATTTGTTTAGTGACAATCGACATAAAAGAAAACATTGTAGAAGCCACTGTGTAATCAAAAAGGACTTGTGCAGCTGTTGGAATGAATCTCTTATAAGAGAACACGACAGGAATCTGTTTAATGAATTTTACTAATCATAACATGCTCAATACGATGTATTTGGTGATTTGAATGTGACTAAGTTGGTTAGTCTTGGGAGACTGAAATTTATTATGAATTCAAATATTGCCAATGTATTTGTGTTCATATACAAAACGAGAGAAGAAAAAAAGAAAGGGAAAGAAATACTCTTCGAAGCAAGTTTACGGAGAGAGAGAGGGGGGGGGAGAAGAAGAAGAAGAAGAAGAAGAAGAAGAAGAAGAAGAAGAAGAAGAAGATACCATGAATTAGAGAGTCAAATAATATGGTGTTATATCGTTACATTTAGTAGAACTGAATGAGTAAGTAGAAAATAAGTCAACATTACTTCATTTAAGCATGTATGTAACATGAAGAAAATTGATGGAAAAACCAGTACAACGTAACTAAGAATGTAAGATAAAACATCTAAAAATATCTATTTGTGTTTTCATCGTAAAGACTTATTTAAAATAATAGATTATTTTCAGTAGCTGTTGCCAACCAGTCTGACCACTTCGCGGGGTTTGTTCATCAGAAACATTTCTACTCATTTACTACAGTAGAGAAAAGGTGTATATACCGATAAAGACCCTGAGAGATATAAATATTGGGGTAGTTTGGTATTCTCACTGTCTCGAACGGTCGATCCTGGGTTTAGCGCTGACGTAACGAAGTTGCAACTAGTGAATGTCTCGAAGCAGATGGTGTCCCATAATTCTGACTTGCTACTATCGAACGGAGAAAGTGTTATCTCGTCAGGTCAACTGGTGCCTCCTCAGTCGAGATATTCAATTTGGTTGAGGAAACCAGAGTCACTGAGATATATTTTGACGAGGTCATTCCCTTCGAGGGAAACAACCTCGGCTACAGAGGAAGGTAAATATATTCGTAAATATTTGTAATTTCATTCGTAAATCCAGGGAAAATTTACTCGTCAACTGTAGCCCCCACCTACATTAATGACATAAAAAAATGTGAAGGATCAGGCGAATAGCGAGGGCACTACGTTGAATCAGTCGTCATTTCAGTTATGTGTCGGCAAGCAAGTGAGAAGATACTGGATGAGGACAGGTTTTTCGTTATTTGGACAGATCATTTGAAGGAGTGAGGTCATTGCGGACCCCGACATTAAAGATTTGCTCCCAAGCTCTGTCTATATCAAAATTTGAACGGAATTTTAAAATTCAACATTAAATTTTTTCTTGGAATAAATTGACAGTTGTCAAGTAGTGTTTTATATTTGAAGACTACAACATCCAGGTTTCTTTATAGCGAATTAGAGGATCAATAGTTTTGATTATTTTCTCGGATGTTCTCCTAAGATGATAACTCAATCACTTTCACAGAAAGATGTGGTGTTTCCAAAGGGTCTTTTACTATCATTTAGTAGGGGTTTTATTTATTAGATTAGCGTTTTTATTTATGATTCAGAGAAAGCGAGATTTAGGGATAATTCATTTCAAACTTCTTTAGATATAACAGAATGCTCCGATTACCATCAGATTTATTGTAGTTCTCATGTTCATTAGTTTTCAATTTTTTCAATTTTTTCTAGAGACTCTGTTTTCCTGGATACAAAATATACCAATTGCTACATGGGTACATATTCTTTTATATGTTCCGTTTTGTTAGATTTAGATAAGAATAAGCAGCAATTTATATGAGATGTTTTTGTATTTCTTTAAAGTAAAAGAAAATATTTCAGTAACTGCACAGCATTTGTTTCTATTTTGGTAAGCACTTAACTATAAAAAATAATCATACAACAACATCATATTTCGTCTTCATCAATAAAACCATCACCTACCTTAATTACTGCTTTGCAAATTCGTGGCATTCTTTCCAAAAGTTTTTGAAAAAAAGTAGATGCTAGACCTTCCCTAGTATGCAAGCCCAGAAAAGGCTCACTATCACTCTCTTCGAACTCTCCTATCTAATTCATCTATTACTAATTCAATGGGAGAGAAGTCAGAACTGTAAGGCGGTCAAGTCAGTATTTCCTCAATAGCGTTCTTTTTTTAATCGAAGTAATCTGAATTTAATTTAGAAGTGTGTTAGAGTGAGCCTTAGAAGTGTGTTTTAGAAGTGTCTTGATTAGTGATTTTTTCTAGTTACCATAAATTTGAGTGCATAAGTCGATCTTTTAAGCTTGAAAAAAATTCTACAAAACTAGGGGTCGATTGATACGACAGGGTTAAAGTCCAAAACTTTACTCAGAGTGGTCAACTAGTGGAATAATCAATATGCACCACTTACTGTAAATTCAGCTGAGTGCCACAAACATTTCAATCTAAAACTTGTGTTTGGTGAACATATTTAACAAATTACCCCGCAGATTAACATAAAATAAAGCTTTAATACACTTAATTATAATATTAACGCTATATTAAACGCAGTTTCCAGCAGCTGATGCTCTGAGTGTAAAGACTAATCGGAATATCACTGTACTCAGGTGACAACTCAGGTATGTTATTTATCTGCACAATTTCATGTAAGCGCAAAAGATTGTGAATTCATATGATTATCAGCTCTAATGTGAAAACTTTGGATGATGTAATCCTGATTTCAAAGAAAAATTTCGTATATCATACACTACTGGACTAATGGCAGTCTAAAGAGACATAATGGTAGTTTATTAAATAGACACATTGGCGTTATTATAAATGGCACAACATTTTAAGTAAAGGTTACTTGACAGTTATTTCATTAACGATTAAAACCTTAATACGAAGATACCATACTATAATTTTAAAAGTATTTACTCATTCACATAAAGTTTAACTCCAGTAAACTTATCTGCTTTTGCAACAGATTATCACAGCCTATCCTCATTTACGTCTACTGTTTTGATCTACCATTAGCCTATGATATTTAGGAGGGGGTCGATTTACACAACAAGTGTAGCCTAGAATTTTGAGCTATGCATGAAGTCGATTTATATGCCAGATTGAATTGTACGCTGTAATTTACGGTATGCGTAAACCATGGTGTCTGCATGTCTTTGCAAAATCGAATGATATTGTTCTTTTTTCACGAATCCTTTGATCCAAATCATATATTCAACCCTCTCTCCCATAAAACACCCACACCATAAAAGACCTATCACCATCTTTAACTGTTAAAACCATACATTCCACATTCAGTCTTTCTTCAGGTTTTCTTCTCTCATACACTCTCCTCTTACAACGAAGAAGTTCAAATTTGGACTCATCTATCCACAATATATTTTGCCACTCTTTCAATGTTGAGTTATGCATTTTTCCCTAAACAGTTTTTCTGTTTATTCCTGTATTCTGTAAATTACTTCAAAACTAAAAATTACATTATATAAACAAAAACATAACCGATGAAGATACTGCTGTAATAGCACAATCTTTTCCCGTCAAACAGAGACTTGTTTTGACTAAAATTCCTTGTAAACAACAACCAGTGTCACATTAGTCAGTGATGAGTTAACACTTATACCCTGGATTAACGTTTGATTAAATTAAAAATTTTTAAACCTTTAGATAAAATGTTTCTCATACAAAATATTCATAATTCACCTAAGTGTATTGTGAACAGACAAGGCGAAATTTGAACTTTTTGGCAGTAAGTGTTTGTAAAAAGAAAGCCTGAAGAAAGGCTAAAAAACAAAAGATGAAATTATTGAAATTTGACTAAAAAAAACAAACCCAAAATAACCCTTTTTAAGATAAAAAAAAAAAAGAAATGCTGGGCAGCTCCAAGCCATTTGTCTGTAGTATATGGCGAAATTTCCTTTCATTTCCTTAGTCGGCGATGCTCATGTTTGAAAATTCTTTGCAGTAAATTTGCATCATCACCAACCTCATCATCATCCACATCATCAACAGTGACCCTCCTAGAAGCCGTAGAATGAAAATGAATTAATTTCACTCACATCTTTTCGTGTTGAACTACTGGAAAAATCATATGTAATCCTTAACAATGACGTGAATGATTTAGAACAGTGTTGTTTGCAGTACGAACTACTTAGTTTTAAGAGGCAAAAACAATAAACTAGATTTAAGCATATGCAAGCCAAAATCAGTTTTGAAGACTCGAACAGATGATAATCTAAAAAATGAATTCTTTTGTGAGATTGGACCGTTCCTACTAAAATGCATAACAGGTGGATATACTTCATGTCAGTCACACAACATTTCAGGTAATTGATTTCGAATA
This sequence comes from Sepioteuthis lessoniana, assembly GCA_963585895.1. Classification (NCBI taxonomy): domain Eukaryota; kingdom Metazoa; phylum Mollusca; class Cephalopoda; order Myopsida; family Loliginidae; genus Sepioteuthis; species Sepioteuthis lessoniana. The sequence goes on from CAUZXS010005953.1 coordinate 101,970, forward strand.
GATTTAGCAGAAAAGCTTTGATAAAATTAATATCCTTAATACGGACGTAAATTATCAACAAATAAAACTTTATATTTGGTATTAATTCTATGAAGTCAAAGATAACATAAACAGTACCTGTTTTACGATATAGCACATGCAAACACGTATTTACATACATACATATATACATATATACCTACTTAAATATCGACATCCACTCACACATACACAAAAACACAAACACACGCATACACACACACATACAAACACATGCATATATCTATATCTATATCTATATCTGTATTTATCTCTCTCTCTCTCTCTCTCTCTCTCTCTATATATATATATATATATATATATATATATATATATATATATATATATAATGGAAGGAAATATGCTTAATGAATTGTCTTATTAAAAATCATATTGAGACTTAATGAATTATTCAATTTTGAATCACTAAATTTTGAAATATTGATTTTTTTTTTAATATCTTAAATTAATGATTGTTAATTTCTTTCTAATGATTCAGGTATTGATGATATTGCAAATAGTAAAATTTTTGTCTGCATTTTGATACTAGTTCTGATATTTACGAGAACTTAGATTATTTGGAAATGTGATGCTGGCCATTTTCTCCACTAAACAAAACCAACATCGCTTTGATATGTTCTTATATGCTGATGTAGATTTTCTTATATGTTTTTTGTTTGTTGTATCAGACGTAATTAGAAAGGGCTTTACCGAGAGCGTATTTATCATCGGTAATCAACAGTTTGTAAAAATAAATCCTTTGTTTAAAGGGTCTTTCTGTTGCATCCATGTAAATTCTTTTTTTGATCTTTGACAGTAGATTGGAAGATAACACTTGGAAATTTTTTCCATGCAAACGACAATGGAGTTTCGGTTCAAGGGTTGTTTGCGTATGTTTCATTCTGGTGATCTTTTATATTTTAGTTGATTTGTGACACAGTATAACTATAAATGACTTTTCAAATGTTTCAGCTGTGTAGTTTGGGCGAAGGAAATTTTTGTCGGTCAATTTGCGAAATATCTTGCTTAGAGTTGTCTTGTAAGGTGGAGGAAATATATGATGCTTCTTTACTTGTTTTTCTTTATTCTATGGGCGTCAAATGTCATTGAGAATCTTCTTTTTTTCAGAGCTTTGGTTATACATACGTATTTTGTGTTTATAGCTTTTAGTCGAATTTTATATGATTCCGTGGGGATTATTATTTATACCTATTTTTAATCTAGAAAATAGAACAATAATTTGTGTCTTAAACAGTTTAAAAAATGTTTTCGATTTATAGATAACTGTATTAAAACTGTTACATACAAAATAAATACCGACCATAATAGCTGAATTCAGTTTACTTTGTTAATTCTCCTTTAAAAGAACGCCAAAGAAAATGGTGTATATAAAGCATTTCTGTGTATTATGTTTTGGGTTCCACAGCTTCTGGGGTTAAAATAATTGCCCGTGAATGAACATTCATAATTTTAGTGATCTGAGGTTATGCAGTTTTAAAAGAAATTAATGTAAGAATAAAAATATTCTAATTCACTCTAGTAGCATAATATCTAGAATTACAAAAGATGTTTGAGCCATTTTTAGAATAGGAAAGGGTAATATTACATTCTCTTCTACATTAAAACAATCATTATTTTCCATTTATCCTCGACTGATTTTTAGAGTTAAACATTTGCATTATTTATGCAACAACATTATCCTTCATTTTGCACTCTAACTTTAAAAACTGTATTATTATATAGTTTTATTATTTATCTGTACGATCGTGGATATATATTTACTTGATTCGGGAAATGCGAATCAAAACTGTAGATACAGTTAAATTGTTTATATACACATACATATATTCATACATGCGCACGCACGCATGAAATCATACACACACACACACACACACACACACACACACACACATACACACACACACACACACACACGCATACATACACTCACGTTATTAAACGCGCGTGTACATACAGTCTGAAAGAAGGAAAACTGAACTAAAACTACGTTTAGAAGTTGATCTTGAGTCACATTCTGCTCGTGCAATGGGGGGGGGGTCGGTTAAATCTGTATATATAAAAGCATATATGCATAAAAATTTTGATTGACAAATAAATCTTTGAATATGATTTAGGTTTGTCTCAATATTTTCTTTTGTCAATAATTCCCAGCCTCTATAAAATTGAATAAATATTCTGAGAAGTAATTATTAATAGGAAAATTTTACTTAAATATAAACATTTTTAGATTATCTTTCCTAATTTAATGTTTTCCAGACAGAATTTATTGATAGATTTTACTCATATTAAGATAACCCAAAATTAAATTTGAAAGAGATTTATATAGTGCTTCCCACTCTACGCCCAGTTGATATTATTAGATTTAGTTGTAAACAAACATACCTTTGCCTGGCTAGATGTGCCCGGTCCGTCTGAGAAGGGTTAACAGATGCTGCATACATACATACATACATACATACATACATACATACATGTGCTAATTCAAACACAATTCTATTTTCATGTTTCGTTTGTGTATTTTCTGTTAAATTTGTATTTTTGTTTAAAACTTGTATAACAAGAAAACATTTTTATTATCAATCATCTTAAATTCATTAAGTTTCAGTCTGATTTATAATAAAACAATTCATTGAGTGTATTTCATTCCATACATATATATATATATATATATATATATGAGTGTGTGTGTGTGTGTGTGTGTATACATATATTAAAATGAGTAGGTCAACGGAGAGATTTGTATTTTTTATTTATTTATTTATCTATTTTGTTCTTACATACGTCTATGTTTCTAGCTGCTCGCTTCGGTCAGAAAACATTTATGGCATAAGGCTTTGTTAATGGGGTACTCAATGAGACCTGAACTCACTCGTGTTGTGTATGTGTGTGTGTGTTTGTGTATGCGTGTGAGTGGATGACTAAGTGTATGTAGGTATATATGTATATATGTATGACTGTAAAAACGTGTTTGCCTGTGCTATGCCGTAAAACAGGTACTGTTTGTTTTATCTTTGACTTCATAGAATTAAAACTGAATATAAAGTTTTATTTGTAAATTATTTACGTCCGTATTAAGGATATTGATATTATCAAAGCTTTTCTGCTAAATTTATTCGAAATCAATTACCTGAAATGTTGTGTGACTGACATGAAGTATATCCACCTGTTATGCATTCTGGTAGAAACGGTCCAATCCCACAAAAGAATTCATTTTTTAGATTATCATCTGTTCGAGTCTTCAAAACTGATTTTGGTTTGTATATACTTAAATCTAGTTTATGATTTTTTCCACTTGAAACCAAGTAGCCTGTACTGCAAACAGCACGGTTCTAAATCATTCACGTCATTGTTACGGATTACTTATGATTTTTTTCAGTGGTTCAACACGAAAAAAATGTGAGTGAAATTAACTTATTATGGAACAGGAAGGTGACAACTATACCGATCATGATTAGTGTTTTTGGTACAGTCACCGAAGGATTATTAAAAGGAGTGGAGGACTTTGAAATAAGAGGACGAGTGGAGACTATCCAAAGTTCTACATTATTGAGAACAGCCAGAATACTGAGAAGAGTCCAGGAGTCTTGAGGAAATTTGGTGTCACTCAGATTCCGGTGAAAAACCATCAGCTAACAATGATGTGAAAAACTGTCAAGGAGTAATTATTATCATTAATATTATTATAATTAATTTATTTCTTGCGAGTCACAGCAAATTACCTCGGGTATCCAGCACTCTTCTAGATATTCTAGCAGATATCAACAATGCTTCAGTCTGGATGGTCTCGATTTTTTCCTTTGATTTCCAATTTCTTCTGTATATTTTCCTTGCCTTTGGGGACTGTTCCAAGTGCACCAACTACAGTTGGTATCCCCATAACCCTCATGTTCCACAGCATTTTAGTTCTCTGGTAAGATCCACGTATTTGTCTGCCTTTTCGTTTTCTTTTATTTTCATTCTGAGGTCACCAGAACAGCAAAATCCACTGGAATAAACTTACCAGAAAGATTTAAGTAATCTTATTATCCTTAAAGTGGATGTAAAGACAGCATGTTATCTCTCTCTCTATCTCTTTCTCTCTATTTTATTTTGTTTTATTCTATTTTTTGCTAATTAACTCCAAGTCTGATGTTCTAGACGGAATTAGGTGATCTTTTTGTATTCCATAATCCAAGGGAATTTTATGATACGCGTTCTCTAGAATAGGTTTTGGTTTGTGCACATAACATTTGGTAATATAGTCAAATATCTTGCACAATTCCCAGTGAATCACCTTTCCCACCCAGTTGTGCCTTGTCTTGAGCTTCTTTTGTGCTAGTTTGCTGCATTCCCTTATGATGTGATAAACTGTTTCATAATTTTCACCATATTACCTATATTGGCAATTCTGTTGCATGTGATCTATTTTTGCTTTAATACAATTGTTCTTTTTGGCGTTAGTTTGTGCTGCTATTAGAAGAGATTTAGTTTCTATCTTGAAGTTTCTCTTTTTGAGCCATGTCAAGTTTGTCGCTGGAAATATTCGTTGTGTTGTTTTTCTTCCCATTTTTGTTTTCTAGTTTTTCTTTATCATTTTTACTCTTTGAGAGTTTTTCCCATCAGCGTTAGCTGATGGTCTCTCACTGAAGTTTATGTTAGCAAGTCTCCTAAAGTCTCCGGGACTCTTCTTAATATTCTGGCCGATCTCAATAATGTAGTAGTGTGGATGGTCTCCACTCGTCCTCTTATTTCAAAGTCCTCCAGTGCCTTCAACAATATGTCGGTGACTGTACCAACAGCACCAATTACACTTTCATGTTCCACAGTTTTTTCAATTCCTTAGCAAGGTCCAGGTACTTATCCTTCTTTTCACTTTCTTTAAATTTTATTCTGTGGTTAACCGGGACAGCAAAGTCCACAATTTTGGTAGTTCTTTTTTTTGTTGTTGATTATTATAAGGTCTGGTGGTCTGGCCGAGATTACGTGATATGTATGTTTAATATCCCATTGGAGTTTATGTGTATCATTTTCCTGGCCAGATTGTGAGTGGTGCATGTACCATTTGTTCGTATGGTCAAATTTTAATTTCTTGCACAACTACAATTATTATTATTATTATTATTATTATTATTATTATTTACTCATTAGAGTTTTTCACATCAGCGTTAGCTGATGGTCTTTCACTGAAGTTTGAGTGATAGCAAGTCTCCTCAAGTCTCCAGGGCTCTTCTCAGTATTCTGGCCGTTCTCAATAATGTAGTAGTTTGGATGGTCTCCACTCGTCCGCCAACCTCAAAATTCTCCAGTCCCTTTTGTAATCCTTTAGTTACTGTTCCAAACGCACCAATTACAATTGGTATAATTGTCTCCTTCATGTTCCATAGTTTTTTCAATTCACTAGCAAAGTCCAGGTACTTGTCCTTCTTTTCACATTCTTTCAGTTTTATTCTGTGGTCAGCCGGGTCAGCAAAGTCGACAATTTTGCATATTCTCTTTTTTTGTTGATTATTATTAGGTCTGGTCATCTGGCCGGGATTAGGTGATCCGTGTGCATGTCAAAGTCCCATAGGAGTTTATGTATGTCATTTTCTGGGACAGGTGCTGGGTTGTGCATATAATATTTGATGGTGTGGTCAAATTTAAATTTCTTGCACATTTCCCAGTGGAGCACCTTGCCGACCCAGTCATGTCTAGTTTTATATTCCTTCTGTTCTAATTTACTGCATTCGCTTATTAAGTGATTGATGGTTTCGTCTCTGTCACCACAGAGCCTACATTTGCCATTTTGTTGAGTCTTATCTATTCTCGCTTTGATATGATTGGTTCTCATGGCGTTGTTTTGTGCTGCTATAAGGAGAGATTCTGTTTCTCTCTTAAAGTTTCCTTTTTTTAGCCAGGTCCAGGTTTTCTGGTGTGAGATGGTATTTATGAGTGACCGTAGTGTTGCTTTTCTTCCCATTTTTGTTTCCTAGTTGTTATCATTCTGTCGTCTATCGTGTTGTCAGTATCGTTTCTGATGGCTGTAATCAGTCCTCGATCGTGCTTTTCTATGTAGTCTTCGAGTCGGTGTATCGATGCGTCAACGCTGTCTTCAATGCTGGCAAGTCCTCTTCCTCCCTCATTTCTAGATACATATAGTCTTTCTATGTCGTCTCTGGGATGTAATGCCTTATGCATGGTCATTAGTTTTCTTGTGCTTTGGTCTTTTTGTTTAAGTTCATCTCTAGTCCACTTGAGAAAGGGTCCAGAATATCTAACGAGGGGTACAGCCCAAGTATTTATTCCTTTGATGAGGTTTCTGCTTGAGAGTTTTGTCTCGAGTAGTTTTCTAGTTCTCCTGAAGTATTCGTTTTGCATTTTGCCTTTCATTCCGCTCTTAGCAGGTTTTTCACACCAGTTTTAATTGGTGGTCTTTCACTGAGATCTGAGTGACAGTAAATCTCCTTGAGTCTCCAGGAATCTTGTGAACATTCTAGCCGATTTTAACAATACAATGATCTGGATGGTCCAGATCTTTCCTCTGATTTCCAATTTTTTCAAATCCTTTGGAGACCGTTCTAAATGCATCAACTACATTTGGTATTACTGTCACCCTCATATTCCACAACCGATTTAATTCTTTGGCAAGGTTTAAGTATTGGTTGATTTTTTCGCTTTCTTTCATTTTCACTGTCTGCTTCGCCGGAACAGCAAGATCCATTTGATGACGAATTCTTTTTTTCTTGTTAATTAACAATTAACATGTTTGTATAAAAAATCCCCTGGAATTTTTTGTACTTTCTTTAGGATGGATTTTGTTATTTAGTCCAATTTTAGCTTGTCTTGTTCTCCTTATGTGCTAGTTTGTTGCATTAGCTTATTATGTGATTAACCGTTTCATATTTGTCCCCACATAACCTACACTTGATATTCTGTTGTGTGTTATCAATTTTTACTTTGATGCAACTGGTTCACATGCCATTATTTTGTATTGCTGTTAAAAGAGATTTAGTTTCTGTCTTGAGGTTTCCCTTTTTTTCTACGCCCACGGCTTCTCATATACAATCCCTTTTGCTTGAAGTATTCACAGAGTTATTTTTCTTTCCATTTTTGTTTCCTAGTTTTTCTTTCTTTTCTACTTGACATAGCTATTACTGGCTGCTGAAGAAGACTTTCTCTGCTCTTCTTAGTGTTGTCCTCAAATTGTTGCATCTACTTAACCCTCATTACTGGCTAGTAATCTTCCTCCTTCTTTACACATAGAATATGTTTATGTCATCTCTCGAGTTATAAGGCCTTGTGCATAGACATCAATTTCCTTATCCTTTTTGCCCTTTGAGTTCTTCCCTTGTCCGTTTTAAAAATAGTTCAGAGTATTTTATATGGGAGATTGCTCTTATTTATTATTTATTCCTGTCTATTATTTATTCCTTTGATGAGATTTCTGGTATAGAGCTTGGTTTCTAGAAATTAAAAAAAAAATTCTTTTGAGGTACTTTAAAAAATCATTCATCTCTATTTGTTTGAAGATGTCCGCTTCCATTATTCATTAGCACATGTAATTATCCTTCTCTCCAAATGTTCTGATGCTTTCTGTATTTGGTGGTTCTATTCCTTCTATTGTTTCTCTTTTCTGCTTTAGCATTACCGGCATGGTGAATTTTTCAATGTCAATTTCAGTCCTTTATTTTGGGCATATATTCTTATAGTTTATGTTAAGCTTTCTTGTTCTTTTTCATCATTATCAGATATCTTTCATACAAATATGGTTTAATTTTTCTAGTGATTTTGTAAATTTGTAACCTCTGGTTCATTTGTTAAGTATATAATTGTGTGACATCATTGCTATAGCAATTATCAGTGGTGAGAGGGAGTCTCTCAGGAAGGTGTTTCTTTAGATTTTCTTCTCTGCTCGTGTTCCTCCTCTTGGTGTTAATTCAACTATTTAGTTTTCCATGGCATTCATGATAAAGTTTATGTCGGATATTTTCTACATTTTCAGACATTCTGTTATCCAATTTTGCTGGATAATTTTGTTGACTTTTTCGTAGTCAATCTATGCAATGGCCACATTTTTTCACCTTGTTTTTAGGTTATCTGTTCCCTTGCAGCATCCCTTCAGTTTTTCTGGAAATAGTCTGTGGCATATAAAAGCGAGTAAGAGTAATATATTTCTTCTCTTATATGTGCGGTTAGGGCTTTCCATAACATAAGTAAACACGTTATCAGTCTATAGTTGATGTAAATGGTTGCTTTTCGGGATCCTTCAGGATCAGGGTAGTTTTCCCCTTTGACACCCATTCGTGTATGCTTTTTGTCGACATTTACTCGGTTGATGAGACAATCTCTCGGGGATGGACATAAATTTTTAAAACCAGATTTCATTTATGATATCATGGCTTGGTATTTTTCAGTTTGGTACTTTCTTGAGTGTTGCTCTCCGCAAGTCTAGATGTATGTCGGCCTGAAATCCTTGTTCAAGTCTTGCAATTCTTTTTTCATGTTATTTATCCATTTGACCTTTTTGTTATGTTCTTTCTTTTCTAATATTTGACCCCCCAAAAGGTTTGTTTCTTTACATTCGGATTTTCATTTGTCTTTATGCTTTCCGTACCGACTTGCAGGTAGAATTTTCTTTATTTATTTTGGGAGGTCCTGTTTTGCTTGTATTGCTTGGTTCTGTCCCAGTATCTTTTGAGCCTGCTTTCTTTTTCGTTTATTTATTTGAGTTATATTGTCTGTCTTGCTTTCTGTTATCATTTTCGGTCTTTTTATTTCATTATGTCGTTGTGTATTTTTCCTTGTTAAGTCCTTGTAATTTTTCAAATAGTTTGCTTATTTGTTCCTCGAGCCTTATTTCCTATCCAGCTCTATTGGGTTTATTAAGAAGGATATCAATTTTATCACTGACTAATTTTGCTCTAGCATAAATTAGATTGCTTACTCCAGTGATGTTAACTGTTGGGATTTTTTAGTACTTATTATATTTAATTTTTAACCTTTTTTCGGTCCTTTCATCTTGTGTTTACATTGATGCTGTGGTGCTGGATTTCGAGATATTTTGGTTTTCAATATTTCATGTTTCAGCACGTCTAGGGGGCTTTTCTTGAGCATATTCTTCTTGACTTACTTGTCCACAAATTTCTAATATCTCGTGGTCAGAAAAACAGCCTTTCTTTAAAACCATTCTCGTTTGGTCAGCGAGTCTTCGACATGTTACATTAAATTTAATGGATCCTTCCCAAATTTCACTCATCCTTTTCTTATAACCTCTTTATGTAGGATTCTTTTAAAAATAACAGTGGATTAAATTTTTGTTGTCTTCTTTAGTCCATTTTCCTTTGGTGTCTCTTAGATGCATTGTTGCTTTGGACTTTGTAAGAGTACTTAAAATTAGAACTGGCCACATTTGCAGGTTACTTAGGGCCCCACATGTTGGCTATTAAGAGAGTACCTGCCGATCATGACATTCAGATCTGTTATCTGTGTCCCACGTTTACTTTTACATTTTTTCATGGGTAGAATATTGCAGCCGTACCAGACCCAGAGATCGATTATTATCTGTGTTTCAAAGGAGAATAACCTTTTGTGGGCAGCCCCTCCTAAAAAAAAAAAAAAACTTCAGAATTTCTCTGTTTTAACTTACTTTAAATCTAACTTTATTTCAGTCTGGCTGTGTGGATTAGTCTTATTTCTTACTTTCTCGGTTAATAAACAAAATTATTATTTCCTTTTTCCTCATTTTTTTCTTAAAAAAAATTCATTGCATTTTTATATCTCCATGCTTTTTTCCTTACCTATTTTCTGATAGTCAGAAATATTCAATAATTCTCGCCAAAATTAGTATAATAAAATTTACCGCGGCTTGTGAGGCACAATAATTTTTGAAAGTACACCATAGTTAAAAATTCGCGGAAAAGTAAAGGAATTAAGGTTTTTGGATAAGCAAGAATCTTCTGAATATCGTCTTGTCAGTCTGCTAACATATTCTCATTGCCGACTAGAGAGTTCGTAGTTATCTCTTTTGACCCCAACATATTAATACCATCATCACCATCACCGCTACAAACAACAACAACAACAACAACAAGCGAAAAAAACAAGAATAATTTTTTTTTGTTCGGGCTATTTAGATAATGTTTACAAGTTATATTGTTTTATTACAATTGCTACAGTAACGATGTTTTATTTTGAACTCTTTTAACAGAATGTCCAGGACTTACAGATATCCGGGCCATCGAAAACTACCAAGACCAAGCGCAGCTAATGCTTACAGAATACATCCGATGTCACACTCCACACCCGGCCACGCGTTTTGGTAAATTGCTTATGTTGTTGCCCTGTCTACGCACAATCCACGCACACAGCATGGACAGAGTACTATTCAGAAACATTGTTGGAGACATACCAATTGAAACACTTATCATGAATATGTTTCACGAAGACCGTTTGTAAATCACGACTATTAAGATAATGCAATAAAAACCTTATGGGAAGCGGGCAAAAACCAGAAAATTTGTGATAAAGAAACAGAAAAATAAATCTTTCCATCGTCATCAATACATTAGCGGAAAAGTGTAATCTACTTTTAAGTTTACACAAAAATATATTAGGAACTTTTCACAGCATTCTATGGTTTCATGATCATTAATATCTTGAGCCAGCATAGGCGTTGCGAACTCAATATTCGAAAATTAATCGAAACCATTATATCGCATCTACAAACACTTCTTTTTTCTTTTATCTCTCGGATTTTCCTTTGGTTTTTGTATCTGTCATTGAGTCAGAAAATTATTTTCAATACATTCAACGTTTTATTTGCTCCATCTACGAGACCTGAAAGTCAAAATGTCAGGTTCAGCTCATTCAATTACATTGAATATTTTTTTTACGTTTGAAATGATCCAAGATTCAAATTAAAAATATATGAGACTACTTGGCATTTATGGCCATACCTAATAACATGATTTCAATTTTAAAACCGAAAAACAAACAAACAAACAAACAAACAAACAAAAAACTGGAGTTCTTTCACAATAAAGACAGATTTACATGAGTATGAATACAGCATTTTGTAAAAAAAAGCATCTGGATGTTTTATGAATAGATTTGCCCAACTTTTTATTCTATTTGATTTCATTTTCTAATTACCATCAAATCCTTGGTATTCAATATAAATGTAAATAAACTGCGGGAATGAATGCTAATCATGTACGTCATTTGTTGGAAATAATTCAAACTGTGAAACATTAGACTGATCTATCAGAAATGCTCTTGATCGGATTTTTTCTATGAAGCAATTTGTACAAACTTTCATTTGAACACATGAAAAAATATGTTAATCGGACAAATCATTCATCGTATAAGAGCTAAGTTAAGTTTGTCGTAAATATTTTCTCATTATTTATAATCAGATAACTATAATTAATTGTAAACTATAATAAAAAGAGATAACAGAAATCAGAGAAGGACAAATTCTTAACTATTGCTATTTTTGATAGTTCAATGTATAATGAATTTGACAAATAAAACAATTAATTAATTGCATGAAATACATATTTGACTGAATAAATTAAGCGAGCTCTTATAAAGTGTGTGGTTCTTTGTACTGCAAATGACATTCAATAGGATTTTATACTTAGATTTATTCTCCATCAAAGCCTTTTCTGTTATGTCCTGAAAAGAGGTTTCTAAATATGAAATAAAAACATTTTGCTGAAAATAAAGACAGCTAAAATATTTTTATTGTTCTTCTGCATGTATTTTTCTGTTAACCTTTTCTTTTCTCAGAAAGTGTAGATCAGTTGACCCTAATACATTTCTTGACCAATTTGATGAATAGCAAAGTGTGTTCGACGAAGTAATGAATTTTATCCAACTCAGTCCGTAGAATCCTAGTTATTAAAAGTTTTTTAAACGAATCGTCAAATGGTTCTCCACATATAAAAAAAATTATTTATTTAATAAATTCTAACAGAAAATAAAATTGCAACACCCTGAAGATGTGTTTCAGTTTACATGAGATTAAACGAGTTAGTAATATATCTGGATTACAGTAGATTATCACATATGCAGATCGATAAGTGCACTGGTTCCCAAATAAGAGCTATTCAAACCCTCTGCACATATTGTACCCAGGTCAAATCAACATTGTTCTTCAAAAAGTTATAATTTTATGTTCCCTCAATATATTATTGCTGTCAAATGTTTACTTTTGGAGTCGATAAACTACGTTTATAACAAAAAGACGTGTTTTTTACGATAAAATAACAAGAACAGAGTAAGAAAGAAAATTGTTCATTTTCAATGATTTGGAATTGAATCATAGGTTCATTTATCTTTAGGATTTTTAGAATACGATAAGGCGATTACGCTATTGAAAACCTTACACACACACACACACACTCACATATATGTGTGTGTGTGTGTGTGTGTGTGTGTGTGTGTGTGTGTGTGTGTGTGTGTGTGCTTGTGTGCATACTTGTAAATATGTATCAATATTTGAAAACATTCATATGTTTACAAAAATAATTATATATATACATTGGTATTTTAAATAAAATTATACATTTTAGCTATCTTCTTGACTTCTTCTTCAATCTTGCCTTGACAAAAACGTAACTCCGGGTTATATAGTTCGACGTATTAGGAAAATAAAATGCCGTAATTCTACTAATGTATTACGTGTATTTTTACAGGACGAAATGTCTTATTTCATGGACTCAATAGAGTCTGTGAAATCTCGTTTATATGATAAGTGGAGATCATATTGGTCTTCCCTTAACTTTTTCGATCTCCTTCGATTTTCAAAGTATCTAACCAATAACTCAGCTCGATTAAAGTGTAAGTTATCGAATAGCACCCATCATTTCTTGAACCTCTTGATTTAAAAGAAATAGGTTCAATTGCAACTACTGACAGACATATTTTTAATTTTTCTTCGTGTGCTTTGTCAGATTGTGAAAAATTTGTGTTGTCCAGGGGGCTTAATTTTTGTGTCCCCCACCTCCGTTGTATTAATTCGGCTGATGTATTCACCGAAATTGAATTATTGTACGTGCAGTAAAAGAGACATTCTTTAGCTGCTACTGCTAATATTGCTTACTTAAAGGCTCGTCTGGCTGACTTTTGTTAATACCACTGTCGATTCTCAAAGTTTCCTGTGGCAGAGGATGTATTTTGAATCGCCAAAACAACTAAAAATGAATAATGATGTTCTTACCAGACCTGATAAAGGTGCTGGTATGGTTATTTTGAATAAAGTCGATTATCTAAGCAAAATGGATGCTATTCTGGGGGATACTGACAAGTTCCTAAAACTTGGGGACTTGTCTTTAGATGATACTTATAACATTGAAAATAAGCTACAAAAGCATTTTCTTGAGTTATTCAAAAGTAAATTGATATCGAAGGAGATCTATGAATTTATTCGTCCAGTTGGTTCGCAGAGACCGAGAATGAATGGATTACCAAAAATTCATAAATCAGGCATTCCTCTGCGGCCTATTCTTTCCATGTGCCATTCCGCTCGGTATTCTTTGGCTAAATAGTTGGTAGAAGTCCTTAACCCCGTTTTAATTTCTATTCCAGGTGCTGCGTTAAGGACTCTTTTACATTTTCCTCTATCATTCGTCGACTACCCGTTTGTATGGAGTCCCAATTCCTGGTTTCTTTTTATGTTGTCTCTCTTTTTACTAATATTCCTTTAGATAAGACAACATCTATATGCGCTGACTTTTTGTATCGCGGTCCATCTATTGCCTCTCTTCCCTTTCCTGAGGATGTTTTGATTGAATTGATGGGCATTGCCACAAAGTCAGTGTCTTTCAGTTTTAATGAGACCATGTTTCGCCAGATTGAGGGCGTTAGTATGGGATCTCCTCTGGGCCCCATTCTGGCGAATATTTTTGTTGGGTTCCATGAAAGACGTCTGTTCGATAGGTTTCCTAAGCCCTTCATCTATTTACGTTGTGTGGATGATGCTTTAGTTTCCTTCAAATCACGTAGCGATGCCTTAGTATTTTTGACGCATTGAATCAGCCACACTCTTCCCTATCATTTACCATAGAGGAAGAAAATAATGGTCAATTACCATTTTTAGATGTGTTAGTCGAAAGATGTGATTCTTCTTTCCTCACATCTGTTTATAGGAAACCCACATTCACTGGGCTATATTTGGATTGGCATTCTTTTGCCCCTAAATCTTGGAAACTTAACCTAATTAGATGTCTTTCCTATAGAGCTCTTAACATTTGTAGTGACTGCAAGATTGAGAATGAACTTAAGGTTATCAAGGATATCTTTATTGACAACGGGTACCCTGAGGATGTCATTGATGTTAATATCAGGCATACAGTGACTAAGTTCAAAAACACGAACAAAGTCTTCGGTCCTCCGAAGTGTCCTGTATATTTTAGACTTCCCTGGGTTGGTTCTGCTAGCCAGTCCATTGCTGATAAGATTGCCTCTTCTGTGTATGGTTGTTATCATGTTGTTAACCTAAGACCAATATTCACTACGAGGCCGTCCTTTAATTCTACAGATAAAGACAAGCTACCTATCTTTAAACAAAGTAATTTAATATATGAATTTGTTTGTCGATGTAGTTCGTCATATATAGGTATGACTTGTCAACGCCTCGAAGTTAGAGTTAGACAACTTATACCCAGATCTCTCTTGTCAGGCCGATTAACATCCGAGCACTCTCAAGCAATGGATTCGGCTATCGGTGAGCATTTGCCACTATAAATAGCTGCAGAACCAGTTATGAAGATGATTGTTTCTCTGTCCTGCACAGAGCTAGAGATAAATCCCACCTCAAATTTCTTGAGGCGATTTATATTTTTAAGAATCGCCCCTCTCTATGCAGGCAGTTAAACAATCATACTTTAAATATTTTTGGGGAACTGCTAGATACTGGGATGACTTGTTTTTTTTTTTTACACCTCGTTTCTGGCAAACCAAATTATATAATTTATACCCCCGTTTTTACCTAATTCCCGGTGTATAAAACTTGAAAATTGCCGAACGAAAGGGCCCTCGTTTATTTTATTATTTTAATTGGGTTCCCCTTCTTTCATTACCAATGATGTCTTTGCTAATCAGTTTATATAAGTTTTCCTGTACCAGAAATTTAATAATAATAATAATAACAATAATATATATATATATATATATATATATATATATATATATATATATATTCGGTATCCATCCCAAGGTGACAGTTCCCCAAAAGGAACGGTAGGTTCATGTATGGATCCAGACACACTCTCTTGAATTTCCTCCTGGGTCTAGTGATAAGGTGAGATGTAAGACAGCTGATGCAGGATCAATAACAGTTAATAGCAAGATTCTGTCTTTCTGGGAACGTGTATGCTAGATAGTTGTCCACCCTACAAGATGATGCATCAGTCATTTTGCAGGTCTCGGAGTAAAGCTGGTTTGAATTGAGAGTTTTCTATCTCCTCGACTGATTACATAATCCAGGCTAAAGAACACAGTCTCCCTTAATATTTACCCATAATGCTCGATTGGAGAACCTGTTTAGTCGCCGACTGTTCGAACGCGCGCACACACACACACACACACACACACACACACACACACACACACACACACACACACACACACACACACACACATGTATGTATGTTTTCCTCAAACCCCTCTATCCGAGCAGAATACGACACAAAATCAATTTTTAAGTGAAGTTTAACAGGTTTGAATTCAGAGTTTTCTTTCTCTTAGACTGGTTGTCATACCATGATTAAAGAGCCCAGCCTTTTCCTAGTATTTACCCTGGGAGATTAGTTGGATGCTTACATTTTACAAGGGGATTAACGCCGTGAGAAATTCAAAATACTTCCTTCAGGATTTCAACTCGGTCGCTGTGTCCATTTCCTACGATATAATCGTTACATATATGTAATAAGAATCTATTTAAGCGAAGCGACAAATTTTAACTCTGGAGGAGCTGTTTAATTGTTCTAAATATAACATCATATTTTTAAACAATTTGGAAGACAAAATATTTCCATTTGTATCTTGTCTTTTTTTCTGGTAAAATCCGTTGTAATTGAAACGAATATTTTCGCTTTTAAGAAAATAGTTACAACTTCGAAACAAAGCATTTTGATGCAATAAGAATAATTCCTAATAATAAATTTTGTTTGTTTGGTAAACTGAACTTTTTAAAACAGAGTAAAACCATTTCTTCTTTCAATATGTGCACCTTTGGTTTATAATGGTCATAATTGTGCTGATTTATATTGTTTCTAGTTGGAAGCTACAAATATAGTTTGAATGATGCATTAGAAGAAACTCATGAAGATGAGACAAATTAAAAAGGAATATACATCTAAATAATGGAAGTTAATTTAGCTAAAATTGATAAACAGAAAACATGCCGAAAGAGAATTCGCATAGAATTTTACAGAATTAACAATATATGAAAGATGTAAATATAAAACATTTTAATATGTTAAATTTATTCAGACTTGGTCCGTAGCTATGTAACATAGCCAGAGGTAAATATCAATTTGACTGGAATTACACTTTAGAGTCTTAATAAAAAAACATCATCGAATGAAATGTGTCTTAAAATGATTCCTTCCTTCACTCTTTACTCGCATTTACAAAGTTCAGTAAAATATGAAATATGAATATTTTTTACTCTTATTTTTTATATAATTCATGGTCAGCTGTTGTAACCTTTTCAATTAAACTATTTGAATTTTGATTTCTTGCTAAGCGAAACATTTTCTTCGTATGAAATTGTTTCTAATGATGATATTTTGATTTAAGTAAAACAATTCTTCATTTGAAATTCAATGTTGATTTAATGTTTAATTTGAATAAACCCGTTCTATGTTAGATTCATCAATATAATAAAAACCAATTTTGAAAATTTTATATCGTATTCCAAGAGTGACTAATATAAAGAAACTCTGAAATCAGTTTTTGAGTTTCGTAAATTTTCAGCATATTACATTACATTATTACAATATTAAAATGCTTTTATTGAGTATTATGAGTTCTTTTTCATATGGTTAATTATTTTATTTCATCTTAGAAGATTAAACAATTGATAAAAGGAACTAACCTAGTCTCGAACGGTTTTTTCTCATCATTTTCATGAGTGATTTTTCCTCACTAAGGTAAATGTTATGAAATGCGAAGGAATTCCTTAGTTTAGTGGCTAAAATACTGATCACTTTTCTGAAAGAATGGGAATTTATGAACCAATTACCTATCAAAAGAAGTCTGTATTCACATAAAGTCACATAACCGGTTTAGATTGTGTGTTTTTCTTAAAATAAGATCCATAAGTCAAATATTTTCGAGAATAAAATATTCCGAAAGTTCTGAAACATCGATTAATTTGTGCTGTTTTATTAAATCACAGTTAGATAGAGTAAAATATCTAGAGTAAAAAAAAAGCAAGCAAGCACAGTAAAACCTCATTATTGGCGTTAGTAGGCACCCCCACATTTTATAGATATCTAAAAAAATATTCGAAAAACTAAACAAATTTTGAAAATAAAGAAAACATATAGCAGAAATTTTTTTTTTCAGTTTTTTCTTGTTTTAGTTATTTTGAAAAATGTCCCATTTTTTTTCTAACACTGCTATAACAACCAGTATTTGAGACTGCGTTATTTTACTGGACATGGTAAGTCAATAGAAGACAGAGGTGGTACTACTTCTCCCCACTTAAAGTATGTCTAGTTTACGTGGTAAATATTTATTTATACAAAACACATTTCAATTTTTACAGAACAATTTTTTTTATTAAGTTGAGCTTTTCTACTTAGGGTTTGATGGCTCAGACTTTGATGGCTTTAAGAACATTTAAATTGATTTGTTCATTTTCAAAATATTATTATAATCAAATATACATATCTATATCTTTTTATCTATATTTCACCTCTTTGAAATATATTTTGCAAAGTAATTTTAGTTTAATTACAATTTTGGCCTCACGTTTTTTTTTGGGGGGGATTTGGTCAATCATAGATGAAGTAAATCACGGTTTGCGATTCTATCGTGGTGACGTAATACCATACACTTTTATTTCTCTTAATCCTAGTTAATTTAATAGGTATAAAATATACTGCAGTAACATTTAGCGCCGTATATGTAAATTGTATGTTTTTGATATTTGTTAAATTAAATCAAATCTAACAACGCCATTTAAAGCACGAGACTGTGTGAAGTACCTGTGCATTAAACAAAATTCTCAATTTCCTAATTTTGATTATAGTATTTTTAATTATTATATCTTCAATGTTTTAATTATATAAGCAGTGTCAATTGGTTAAAGCATATGTACTGATAGAATATGTCAATACTTAGTAGCAGAAACATCGATAATATATTGCATAAAGAGTGTGCGTCTATACTTCTTTAAAATATCGGAACTAATTTCAAATAAGCGGTTATATATTAAATAGATATTCTTATTGTGGATATACAAAAAATTATACTTAGAAATATCAGAAAAATACCGAATAACATGAAATACGGTAAAATAATTATCACAATATTAGGCATATTAATAACACAAAACATCGATAATCGAATGCAAAGATTGAAATAAACTGTACAATAAATAAATGAATAAATAGATTAAATAAATAGATAAAAAGAGGAACTTTGATAATATCCATATCTATCTTTGCTTGCAGAGATAGAAAGAAACCATCAATTTCTAATGCTTTGTTATAATGAGAATGAAGACTATGAAATAAAGACTTTTGAATTTTGTATTTACGACACTAATTGGAAATGCAAATGAAAACGTGCTATTTATCTATCTATCTATCTATCTATCTATCTATCTATCTATCTATCTATATGTGTGTGTGTGTGTGTGTGTGTGTGTGTGTGTGTGTTTACATATTCAATAACGTTCTGTGCAAACATGACTGAACACATATTGTTCTTTAAACACACACACACACACACACACACACACACACACACACACACACACACACACACACACACACACACACACACACACACACACACACACACACATATGTATGAAAAAAAGAAAACGAGTTTTAATAGGAACATATTAAACTAATGTATTTTTCCTTGATAAAGTCAACCATTACGGAATTAATATTTTAACACTAGGCAATAATGGATCGATTAATGACTTGACGTATTAAGAATTTGACCAATGCTATTTGACACATATAAATTAAGAAATGTTCATTCATTTAGTGATTCTAATTAGTTTCATGACATAAAGTTATTAATCCATACTCTCTCCTTTTTTAGTAATGTATTTTTCTTTATGAATTCCTAAAGAGATAAAAAATTAAAATAAATAAGGATTTGATATAAAATTGTCCAAATGTATAAGAAGCATTATTTGCAAAATACTTTTGTTAAAATTACTGCGAGTTATGCTAGAACATACCTTAACACCTGAAACTCCTTATATGTCAATGAGGGAATATTTTTAGTTGAAATTTACGGTACAAACTTAAGGGAAACTAAGATAATGCCGTGTCTTACATTGCATTATGCAAATAACATTTTGGCGCGGTTTTTATGGGTTATGCGCAAAATGATTTTACACAGCTAAAGAGGGCACAGTTCCATCAGCAGTGACCATTCTTGGAGTGCATATTGTGATCATGAGTGAGGCGCTGTTTTCGCACGCCGAAAGGCTATCACGTGACTCCTAACGAATGTGACCTAAGAAGAATAGCGCAAACGTCTTCACGACATTTAAATAAAACGTAACAAAGAAATTATTTTAAAGAAAAGAACAGAAAACGAAGAGAGACTACCAAAATTCAGAAAGAAGAAGGTTGTTCTGTTTTATATTGAAAATTTAAACATTTAACATTTATGTAATGGCAACATGTTTAAAATAGCTAATTTTAATGGCATGTACTTTTAAAGCAACGTAAATATAATTTTTATATAATTATCTATATTTATATGCATATTAATTTGTGTCTCTTCAGGCCTCTCTGTTTTTTTCTAAATAGGAAGTATTTCGAAACAGATACTTTAAATGTACTTATGATTAGCGTCTTGATATGAATTTTAGTTTATATTTACAGGTGACAATAATAAAATTGAATAAAAATAATTATAGGAAAAAAGCTTTACCTTAAAAATGTAAAAAATTATTTAGCAGCATTAAAAACAAATATGATTTATACAAGCGAAAAGCAGCTGGTGGCAGTATCACTTAATTTGTGTTCCGCTTTATAACTGAAGTTTTCGTTGAGGGATCCCCGGGAGAGAAAATTCAAGTAAATCTGGAAGCTACTTCTTTTGCACGGTTCACTTTAGCAATTGAAAAGTGTCGAAGAAAGCATCGACCTAGAGTTTTGAGATAAAAGTATCAATAATAAGTTTTATCAATATATTTATTAAAAAGATCTAAGTTCAAAGCTTCACTAAATACTGACAAATTTAATGATCAAATTAAGACTCTAGTTAGTCGAATCATGAAAATCTGTTTGTTTGAAAACCATTTAGATTAGTCATATTCAGTATTTACAAATAAAAAAAACGACACTAAAGTTAAAACTCTGCATCGGTATACAATATACGAGTGTTAGTAATGCAAGTTTATTTAAAGAGCTACTTTGGAAATCATTGACAAGAAAAGAGAATATTATTCGAAACATTGGACAACAAATTTTTTTAGAGTTGAAGCTTATATATATAAATATATATATATATATAGAGAGAGAGGGGGGGGAGACGCTTGCGGTGTAATGGATATTGTCTTATGAAATAGCTAAGTGGTTCAAATGATGGATGAGGCTGTTTGCATTTTATATAGCGCTAATACCTCTGAAAGGGTATGTATCTAACTATTCTTCCTCCAGCTATGGGTCAATTGTAGGGCAGACTAGGCTTTTTAACCATGGTATAGTAACCGGTCTGGGAGAAGGAAAACTCGGAAATCATTCCGGTTAAACTCTATTTTAAAAATTGACCTGGTCGTGTGGAGTGATTGGTTAATATATACATATGAATGTACAAAGATATACATGCGAGTATACATGTACATACGTACATTGGTAGTTGAAATAAAATTAAACAATATATACCATAGGTTAAGACATATTAAAATATTTTTTAGTAAATCAAGCAAATGCCTCCCAGAAGGTCAGACCTCATGTTAATAGACAAGAAAGAACTTGTCATCGAGTTGATTTTGCCATTCCAGTGGACCATAGAGTGAAAATAAAAGAAAGCAAAACGATAGATAACAACTTAAACTTTGTCAGAGAACTAAAATAAGTTGTGAAAGATAAGGAAGACAATGATACCAGTTATAGTTGGTGCACTTGGGACGGTCTCCAAAGGCGTCGAAAAAAAAATGGAAAAAATTGGAAATCAGAGGAAGAATGGTTTAGATTTGCTAGAATACTCAGAGGAATCCTGGAGACCTGAGGATACTTGCAATCATCCAGACTGCTGTGAAAGATCACCAGATAACACTGTTGTAAAAATACAAATCGCTAGGAATGATATAATAGGAATGATATAATAATGAATAATAGCATAAGAAGATAATAAGTTAAACATAGGTGAGTAAAAAAAATTGTTCCTAAAGTTAATAAAATATAATCATGTATATAATTATTCAATATTAACTACATTAGCCTTCTTATCATGCCCCACATAACAACTCATAAAGGGATTCCCACGTCGTGGAAACCACTTGATCTGGTGATCGCTGACAATCACCATGCATCGTTGACTGTTTCTAACTTATCCTAACTTATATATATATATATATATATATATATATTATCCCAGAAAATGTTCTCCCAACCGATCCTACCAAAAAAGTAAGACTTATCATTTACTACAACAAATTTAAAACCTCCAACCTAATTATTTCCAATAACTCTTCCTCTTCCACAGAACTTCTTGATGGGAAAAACGTCCTATATTTGTTCAAATCTCTCTTGGAAGACTGTGTCACCAAAGAAAATAATACGTATGTTGGTCATACCACTACAACTCTTTCAAGACGGCTTACGATGCACCTTAATGATTCTAGTTCCATGGCCTTACATCTAAAAACCCATTCTATTCTCAAATACAAATATCGAAAAATTCTAGTTGAAAACACCACACGAAATTGATAAGCTCCGACTACAAATCCTCGAAGCCTACATATTAAAAAAAAAAAGAATAAAAAAATAAAATCAATAGAATTAATTTTAAAAATAGTAACAAAGTTTTGAAATGCCTTTAGTTCTTTTAAATATTCCATATTTGTTGATAATATTCTATTTCCGTTGATAGCGTTCTGTTTTTTTAAAATTCATCAGCATTTCAATTTTATCCGACTTTGCGTTTACATAATTTTGTAATGTTATAAAAACCTATAAAAATCTTTCAAAAACTCTTAAAAAAACACTCTTTATCCATGCAAGCAACCCCTGATAAAAAGGTCCAAAAGCGCTCGGGACAATCCACCAATTCCAACCTGAAACCAAGACACTTATCAGGAAAATTGAAAGCATCTTAATAAAATTATATAGACAAAATGTGTCTTAATTATTTAATCAAACATGCTTAAATGAAAGACTGTTGCCTGCCTCCATATATATATATATATATATATATATATATATATATAGAGAGAGAGAGAGAGAGAGAGAGAGAATGAGGGAAATCTGGATTTTCGAAGCATGAAAATCAGTGTTATATATATATATATATATATACATATGGCCACCTTGGACATTTTTATAAAATACTCTGATAGATGATTTCTTTAAAATGAGATTCTGCTTATGTCTCTGTACGATCTATATATCTCCTGCCTTTTGTATATGTTTTAATTCTATTTTTTATATACATTATCTCTCTTCATCTATCCTACCTTTTGATCGTCACAGGATGTGTCAAGTGTCACGTTTATTTCCCTGTTTTTTTATTCTTATCACGTTACTTTTTGTTAACCTGCATCCTCTCTCTTATAGACAGCCGCCACTGCCACTAAAATTAAATGTGATGTGGGATACCAAATAATTTTAAAGATGTTATGTAACTAAGTATTTTTATATCCATTTAACATTCCTATCATGAATTTATTTACAGATTATTTATGATGTTATATTAGATTACTGTAAGAAATTTTCTTTAGAAGGTGGTGTTAAAAGTATTTTGATTGTATTTTTCTATATTTTGTTAGTAATATGATGTGCATCTCATATCTATGGTCTGATCAAAATAATTATAACTTGTTCCATTTGTGTCCTTCTTTGAAAATTAGAATTGGGGTATTTTACGTAGTGGGTAGGTTTTTATGGGTTTTATCTATTTTTGTAATATTGTGTTATAATATCTAGTCTATTCTACTTGTTTACAACCCTGGTTCCATCAGAGTCTTTCTAGAACTGTGAAAATGGAATTGAAGTGTTTTATGTAGTGGGTAGTGGTAGAGTTTTTCTAACAATTTTTTAAAACCATTTTTTTAACAATTTTTTAACAATTAAATAGACTCAAACATGATTTCGGTGCTTTTTCATTATTTCCATTAACCCAAGGCGTCCCAGCGGTATATAAAAATACCAGAATTATAGGATTGTTGTTGGGAATATATTTGAAGTGTACTGAGATGATTTTTTTTGTAATTTTGAATTATCATTATACTTAATCAATTCTAATTATTATTTTTATAATTGATATATTAATCAAATTTTTTTAAGTTTTACATGTTTTTCTTAAGGCCATCTGTTTGAGCTAAATGCTATATGTATTTTTTCCATATATATTTTCTGTTTGTAATATCGTATGAAATTATTAGATTGTTCCAGTATCTTTTAAAGTGTGGATTGGTTGAATCTCCGAGTGTGGTCCAAGATGTAAGATTTTAAAATAGTGTTTTTAAGTATCCCCCTAATGAATATAAAAATCATAGTATAGATAAAAATGGGGAAATATAGATTTTTGAAGAATTACAATCAGTGTTAAGTATCCATTATATCCATCTTAACATTTTATGAATGTACTCTGAGAGAGGATTTCTTTAAAATGAGATTTTGATTATATATCTCTGTATAAGCCACATGTCTCTTGCTTTTTGTATTTTTAAAATTCTATTTTCTATATACATAACCGCCTAACCTACGTACCTACCTACGTACCTACCTACCAATATCTATCTATCTATCTATCTATCTATCTATCTATCTATCTATCCTGATCAGTTTTACATGTACACGATCATCGGATTGTAAGAAAGGGTTTTCATTTCCAAATGCGTGTATAAATGTAAGCATCTACTCTATTAGCCCACTTCCTGCATGTATCATTTGTCCTTTGCATTGTTCGCAAAAAAGTACTTTTCCTTTTCTTATTTCTCTTACTTGTTTCTTTAGCCAAGTACAAGGAAGAATAGTTGTCACTTATTCTCGTGCCTGCATTTGGAAATTATTTCTATTTTTGTTTGACGATTTAATCCAGAAAAGTTATATATGTTGCTTCTTTTCTAAGCACAATCTACAGCAGAGCCAAATTTTCATACCAGGGAGGGAAAATCTCTTGCACTATAATTAGTTAACATGCAAAAAAAAACAACTCATGCTTTATTTTGGATGCTACTTCTTCAAACTGGTAGGAATGAATAGATGGAGTAGCTTTCTTCGTCGATGAACAAATGAATTGTTCTCCAACATAAATCACCTCTGCTCTGATGAGGGAAGCGGTTTCACTGGAGTCTCAAATCAGTACCCGATGACACTTTCTGAATCTCCCAAAGTCTTGCGCGACTGTCTTTTGCCCCGAATAAGAGTTCATATCATTGACCTTTTGACCTGTACATGTTGGTCACGTCCAATAAAACCAAGCGTTGGGTTCATGGGTGGTGGTGAGTCCACCACATAATAGAAACCTTTTTCCTTTTTACATTGATTTTTGCATTAAATATTACTGTGGTACCATTAGAATTTATAACGGAATAGTTCTAAACAAGATTGTAATCTTGAACCGAAGTCACAGTTTGAAAATATTTTACTGGTTTTGGTTTCTTCATCAAGAGAACACATCAGAGAATTTCTACTCCATCTTTCGTTGAAAACATTTACATAAATTTTTACTATTCTCACTCAGGGAATATTGTCTAAGGAGTTAGCAATTGAAAGAAACATTTACAATTGCATCTTTTTCAGGGAAATATTTGATGGATCCATTCATGTCTCGGGAGATTTTTTTTACTACTGCACACAGAACTTTTCTTTACCGGAGAGTAAGCGTGTTTCCACTTCATGTGCTACCTTTTTGACTCAGGTTCGTCGGGGCAAACACATATTTAGCCAATTTGTAAACATTTTTTTAACTGAAACATGCTTCTCCGTACACATCACATATTTTATAAATTTCACATAAAATTTAATGTTCAAGCCTAGAGCACTCTTATTTGTCGCCATTTTCAATGACCTCAAAAGAAAATTTTTGACTTTTTCAAAAAACAAAAAATAAAACAAAAATCAAACCCTCATTTATTGAATAATCCTTAATTAAGATATATTTACAGATAATGTTTGTATGATTCATTTGCAATTTTATATTCTTTATAAATAAAGTTGAATTCGTAGAAGAAATAAAAGATATGGATATATTCATGCATTGTATATTCCTTCACATTTACAAGCATTTTTCTAATGACATATAGAGAAAATCTTTGCCCAAGTTTCAAAGTAGAAATCTTTTTTGTGGATATACAGTGCCAGATGAAATCAATTCAGCATACAACTCAGAAAAAATTCTTTGATTTATTATGTCACTGAGTTATACCTTATGACTTCGCTTGGAATAAAGAATTGTTTTTTTTATGGAAACAGAAATGGAAAATGTTACTGATAAGATTTATACTTATATTAGAATGTACCTATTAAGTATATAAGGTATCCTGGAATGATGTAGTTAAAATATACTTTCCTTATATTAATCATGAAATCATTTCCGAATGAGCAGAAATTCTAGATAATCATCGAAGGTATCTAAAATACCGCTTAGATTAACTAAAGTTTATTTACTGGACTACTAAGATTTTTTTTACTAAGGTTCTCTTCTTCGCTCCAGTTGTATAAACAGGTTAAATTGATGCTAATAATCTTCAATCATTAATTGTCGTCAGTTATCTCGCTGGCTTTAATGTAATTGTTTATTGATAACATTTTTGCAAGGAACTTGACAAAAAATACACCTTAGGTAAGTTTTTTGATTATTGTTTTGTTTTATTTGATATATAGAAGAAAAAATATAAAAGAAAAAATGATAGAACTATCAAAATATTAACAACTATAGCGTCTACTGTTGTTATTTATATTTTACTTGTTCTATCTATTTTTTCATTTTGAAACATGCCTTTTCTAAAATTATCACATATATATTTGCATATATGAAAGAATAAACTTAAATTTTGAAAAAAATTTATAGTTTTCTCTGTCAAAAAAGTTCATACCACATTCTGATTGTAATTTCAACAATGTTTATCTCTTGACAATTGACAATAATAAAACACGATATGTATTTGTATATTTATTTTTGTCACTCAAGAAAGATCACTATTAAAAGCTAATTAATGTGCATTTTCTTTTTATTCGTTTGAAGAAATGTGAACGGTACATTAATAGGAAACTGGGTTATTCTATCATAAAAACACTTAAATAAGTTGCCCAAATTACCATAAAAACATGGGAATATAGAAAATAACATATCAAGTGTTTAATTGGTTAATTCAGGCACTAAAATATAAAAGAATATTTGAAACAGTTGGTTTTATTTTTAATTTCGTAAAATTAATTCTTTTGCAGCTATTCTCTTTGCATTGTTATTAAAGCAAAGTTCATTGATAAACACAAAAAGAGTTATATTAAGATGATTTGATTTGATATTGCCTAATAATAAGCAGTCACGTATTTTCAAGAATCGGATCAAATGTCTTTTGAGACTGCAAACTTACTGAATGTACGTGTATTGAAAGTATAATGTGAAGAAACAACTACACAGCTTGCTGTTCCCTTATTTTTTTGTGAAATACAAGGAAAAATAAATATGAAAGATATTAGTAAACGTACGAAATTTTATGGTCAAGTTGCAAGCATGAAATATTTTAGGTCTACTCTCGACAAGTTATTAGTTTACTTCAAAATTATTTTTATAACGCAATATTTTGGGCAATTCAAATAATTACAGCTGGCTAACAACTCCAATATATTGACTATAATTTAAATATAGGTTTCTTAATCTATTAATTAGATTAAAAGTTCATGGCTAGCATAAATCAATATTACAAACATTATGGTAAAATTTTCATTTCTAATTCACGCCGATATTATGGCTGGAAATACGCAGCTATTTCAACTAATTATGATTTTCAAGGCCGACTAAACTTTTATAATTTGACTCGCAAATACATTTTTTTCTTATGTTGTCAGCATTTTTACCTGTTCTATGGAAGAATGTTGATGAAACAGAAATCATAATATATTATTCATCGAAGAGTTTTCTAATATAAATCTTCATAAAGTTCGTCATCTTTCTCATGGATTTTGCGGAAAATATTTCCAGGAAACACGACCTTTTCAATTCATTCTTTCAAGGATGACTACTCATTTTACAAACGCCAGCAAAATGAATTCAAGCAATATTAATTGATCTTTACATTGCCTGAAACAATAAAAATGATTTGCATTTTGTAATTATGTAACCCAACAGCTTGAACAGTTCTGTTATTTCTATGGATGCGTTGAGACATTACAGCATTTATAATCGACACTAACAATTCCAAATGAAGCCCAATATCCCCTGAAAAATCTTGAAAATCATTCTCTGAGAGGATATTTATCTTTTCTAACAGTAAAATTGGGGTAGAGGGGTTAATTCACAAACTTATTCCTCAATCACTCACTTTTTTCTTTAACGACGCTTTTGTAATGATGTAACCGGGTAAGTCAATATACACCTTTCCCAAATATGAATTCCTTTCGATAATTTTTGTTTTATCAGTATGTGCCAAAAGATTTTTTCCCATTTTTTCTTTTAATTCAGTATCAAGAAGAAAATTTCTATCTTAAATTTGATATAAAAACTTAAACAATCGTAACTTCTAGAATAGCTATTAAGATATTGCAATCCTACTTGAATAAATTAAGAAACATTTATCGTTTTATATATGTAACCCAGTAGGAGAAAGGGAAACAGGTCATTTTCCCAGGGGGATCAACTGTTTATTGTAATCTTTTCATTCTGAGCATCTATAAAATTCCACCAAGCAAATCTCATCGTATTTCATAATCATTTATAAAGTTTAGCTTAGTCTGGAACAAAGATAAGAGGAGTCAGAATTGAACACACAGTCAGTGATTTACTAGCCTAATTCACAAACCATTTCATTTCTTGAGATACCTACTTTTCGTACTCGTAAAGAAAGCCTTATTGCAAAGGGGAAAATGATGAAGCGAGTCAATGAGGAATAAATGACTCGTTTGTTGTGTTTATATTTATTTAGGCGGCTGTTAGGATAGAATTTTACCAATTAAAATATGATCGATTGGAAAATAAAAGAAACAGTGGTGAGAATGAACAATGCCAAAGTTTTGGAATCCAACAGGCTAAGTGGCATTTATTGATCATGTATTTTTACTGTTCAGATTTCAATATCTTCAGAATTAAGGTTCAGTTTAGATTCAGTCTTTGTGCTTTTCCTTCTAATCAGGAATCGGTTTAGCATTATTCTCTTGTTTACATACATTCATTATTTTGTCGTGGTTCACAACGAATCAGCATGTTTTCACGTCAGTTATTTGTGTGTGTGTGTGTGTGTGTGTGTGTGTGTGTGTGAGAGAGAGAGAGAGAGAGAGAGAGAGAGAGAGAGAGAGAGAGAGAGAGAGAGAGAGAGCAAACAATAACTGAATATTCCAGTAAAAATTTGACGCCTTCTTCGTTGTCGATTTTTCTTTGTTATTTACACCGACATAGATAAACCCAAATTGTAATACGATTTTCAATACAGACGATCCCTCTATTTATTTAAGTTATTTTACCAGAAGTATCTACAAAACGTAACAAGCAAGGAATTAAGATCAAACAATATTATAAGATTTAAACATGTTGAAAGATTTTCCATTTTTCTTAACAAATTATTATTCAATAAATAACAAATTTAATAAAGTTGGTGGAATTCAGATGATAACTCTTCTAATTTAATGGATAAAAAATGTGAATAATAATTTTCCACATTAATTTCAACAGAGTTTGACTAAATTCGATGAATCGGCTAATTATGACTTTCTCGATAATAAATGAATAAATCAATATCATCATAAAAAATTATACGTAGTAAATATTACCCACACTATGAAACAATTTACAAGGATACATTGAACAGAACAATGTTGATAAACCACAGCAACAAAAGCCAAAGATGGACATAAAATTAAGCTTATGGCAATTAAGGATACAGTGATAGAGAAAAAATAGAAAGAGATAAAATTACTTTACAGATGACACCTCAGATGCATAAAGGAATCACTGATATTAGCAGCTCATAATACGTATTATTACATCAAAGTAAAATGACAGTTGACAAAAGAAAGAGTAAATATGAAAAGTGATTGAGATGTAATTGTCATATCTATCATTACTTGATGTTACAAAATAGACTGAAAAGAACAAAAGAAAATGGTGATTGGGTCGAACCTGTGACACAGTGCAGAGAATGTGCTCCAAAATAGGGAAAAGAATGAGATTAGTCGGAACTTTGAAATACTGAATCAACGAAGGACAAGAGATTTTATGCAAAAATAAATGAATGAATAAATAAATAAATCATAATAGAAATTTCAATAATCAATTAGATTAAAAGAGAATTGACAAATAGTATCTTTCAAATATCATATATACCTTTCCTTTTCACCATCATTAGATTGAGCTAAAAGCAAGCGAATGCACACACACACACACACACACACACACACACACACACACACACACACACACACACACACTCACACACACACACACACATATATATATATATATAGGCGTCGCGTCTGTTTTGGTATGTACGTGTTGACTTATGACAATTTAATATGTTTATGATAAAGAAAAGTAGAAAATATAGTTTTTGATTTTTACTGATAAAATAATATAGTTTAAAAAACTAAAAAAAATCAATCGATTTGTGGAACTCTTTACAGTTTTTCACAAGTAAGTGCCAGAAAAGTGTAATTTTTCGGTTCTTGTTGAGCCCGCTATGTTTAAATATCACACATATTCCATCATCGAAATTTGAATTTTATGCTTTTTCGAAAATTATTGTTTAGTAATTATTTAGAACTAATTCTAAAAAAAAAAAAAAAAAAAAAAAAAAAATTCTTAATTTTTTGGAAAACTAAGAAAAAAACAACAAAAAACAAAACTGAAAATGTTTCAAATCAAGCGATAACTTTTTAAAATACGATTTTAGATGACCCCCACCCCGCCCAAAAAGAAATTGTAATACGAAAATTTTACATTTTTAATTCTTCGCCTCTTATTAATTTAAGAACACGTTTCTACTTCTAACCTTCTTTTTATGGTACCTACCTAAAATGTCACATTCTAGAGTGTAAAAAATAAAAAAATAAAAAAATCAATCGAAAATACTGTTTATCGTTCATTCAAAAACTGATTTTTAAATGAATACATTTCATATTTATTAGAATGAAATGTATTAATCATCATTTTTTTTAAAAAGGAAATAAACTATTTGTAGAATAGACGAATACAGTTCATTTGAATTAATACGCAAAATTTTTCATCTAAGGACACGATTTTAAGTCTTAGCTGATTGTTTCATCTTTATAGGGTACAAAAAGAAAATAAATTAAACATTTTATCACTGTAACTCTATTAGTAAATAAGAAACTAATTAAAATTCTTTGTCATATGTGAAAAATAAAATCATCATGATTAAATGATGTGCTTGGACAAGTGTCCTCATTTCGGTTGTAGACTTTTCGCTGTTTTACCCTTCGTCATTTTTCAGGTGTCAGTCATAGGCGAGAACCTTCTGGAAATTTAAAAAAAATAAGAACAAAAACAAAAGTAGATTGTTCTTATTTTGCAACGAATGCTTAGAAGGTATCTCGTATCCGTTAATACAAAAAACGAGACTCATCCAAAGCTAAAGGGGAGCATAAAGGAACATTGGAAAGCCGATGAAATCAGGCTGACTACGTATGTTGAGAAAACGGCGTGTATTAAAGTCGGTATAATACTTGAATTAACTTAGAAGAAATAACTGATTTGCGATATTCTCTAAGCATAGATAGCAGAATGAAAACAATCTACTTCAATGGATTAAATAAAAGGTCCGATTCAAAATTCTCGGATTACCCAAAGTCACAATGGTCGAAATATTGTATAATAACAACCAAAATGAGCGAACTAGTCAGATCAAGCTAAATTGAGTCTCATATATATATATATATATATATATATATATATATATATATATATATATATATATATATATATATACACACACACACATATATATATATATATATATATATATATATATGTGTGTGTGTGTGTGTGTGTGTGTGTGTGTGTGTTAAAAAAAACACCAAAACAACTCTTTTGCCAACAAAGCCATGATTGGATGACAGTGGGATAAGGTATGGTTTTGAGTTCAAAGCATAATTACGGCAAACCCAGGGCCTTCCAGCATAAACTGACAAACTTATTTTTTCCGTCACTTTGTAGGAATGCCAGATGTAAATGCAGCATCGACCAGTAATCTTTTGTTGCATTGCACCCAATGAAAATGTACCTAATTCGAAGCGTTTATTCAAAAACCTAAACTATTTAAGGTATTTGAATAAACGCTTCGAATTGATGAGATGGCAACATCAAAACACTAAACGTGGATTTAAAAATGAAATTAGCGCTAGAAGTCAGTGTATCAAAAGCTTAATAATGAAGCGTTAACATAATTATGCTAGATTTGAATTAATCGAAGCGTTAACAGTGTCAAAGTCAATTGAAAAAGTAGAGACAACTTTTTACATAGATTAAGTGAAAACACCAATTTTTAAACAGGTAATCCGTACCTACTGGTAATTCATACCAACAAACTAAGGAATCCTGTGTACAGTTTTAGAATCCTGACAATCGATGTTTGGTTGTGATTTACGTCGTTATCGGCCAAAGTACCAGTAACCACAGAACAAAACTTCAATAATAAATACAAAAAATTTCAAACACACCATAACAACTCTTAACTTTGTTTAAATCAAATAAAATGAAGGAAGCAAAAAAAAAAAAAAAAAAAAGAAAAAAAAGAAAGAAAGAAAGAAAGAAAAAAAAGAAAGAAAAAGTCGAGGAAAAATAAAAAAAGAAAAAATTGTGAGAAAAAAATCGGTGTAAAAAACTGCTTTTTTGAAAAAAGAAAAAAAGAATCTGAGTAAAAAGCAATCAATTTATTTCTTCTTTTTTGTCTTCCGCTTTCCTTTTCATATCATCTTATCGTTGATACTTTGTAACACTTTACAACACATTACGGTACATTTTGTAACTTAAGTATCAGAACCATATCTAATAGTGTTATGCTTTTTTTTTATTCAACCCTACATAAAGAATAATATATTTTTTAAGTATATTTTCACATCTAATATGTTATGTTTGCATTACTGACTAATAAAAACAAACCGTAAGACAATAGAGAATTTTAAAAATTAGTCCTTAAGTTTAACAGAAACAAAACAAATTAAGGTAGTCAATATTTATATTGTTATCGATATGTAATGGTTTAATGCACAAGTGATCACCACAGGGAAGCAACACTTTGAAATAAGATCCACTTAATCGAATTCGGAAACACAATTTGAGAAACACTTTGCGACTCAATGGCTGTCTCAGTTGAAACTTATTACAATATTTAATTTTTTCAAAACAGAATCATATTGACATTTTTCAAAATAATTCATTTGATTAAAATCTCTTTAAATTTATATGTATGTGGTTTCAAAGAAGTCAATATTTTAGTGGCAATGTAAGAAATGGACACGGCAACCCGAATTCTAACCCCGGACGAGGTTGTTTGCATTTCACATTTTGAGAAAGGTAAGAATCTAACTGTTCTCCTTTAAGCTACTGGTAAATGACAGGGCAAATTGGTTTTTTAAATCTTGGTAAGACAACCAGTCTAGGAGAAGGAAAAGTCTGAATTCAAACTTGTTAAAGTTTTCTAAAAAATTGATCTTGTGTCACATCTTGTTTATGTAGAAAATTTGTGTAGATGAATTTATCTTCAAGAGCATTTATTGCTCGTATTGATTCGGTTCAAAATTCGATATACATTAAAATAGATATTTTCTTAGGTTAACCTAGTCAAGGAAAACGTGATTATAAGATTGCGTTGTGTCAAACTTCAAATTGAATAATGTCTGTTCACCTTAAAAATGAATATTCAGAATCTTGAAATTTAGCTGAGTTTAAACTTTCGCTACTGATACCAGTATGGAATAAACAACAACTTTAGCCACCGTGCAAGCTTCCCCTTCTATGATATATCTTTTGTTCGGTAACTGATTTGGATAAGTTTTTCAGTTTGTTAGTTCAGTACAAAACTTATGATGAAAAAAAAAAAAAAAAGCTCTAAAACCAATTGTATAGCCGATAAACTTTTTTTGAAGTATTAGTTTTTTTTGTCTATTTTTAGAAAACATATTGAACAGTCTAGTTGATAGCAGCATGCTTCGATGTGAATGTCTGCGTACACGGTCGAAAAAATTTGTGAGTGAAGCATTTCATCACTTTATTGAACACAACTGTGGAACCAATCAGAATTAGCCGAGGCGGAAGAAAGACTGAAAACTTACAGTGTCCACTCATCTGCTTCAATAACATCTTCAGTTATCCGCTCTAGTTATTGTCCGAACATCTTATCCACAACATTGGTTTGTTTTCGATAGATGCTGATGAAATGATTCCACACACTTTTCTGTTTACTTGAAATTAGCCTTGATAAAGTATTTATACATTTTTTTATGTGTGATACCGACGATGTGAGCTCTAAAGATCCTCTAATCATATTCAACTTTATATATATATGTAGGGGAAAGCTGGAAATAAATCAAAAACATAAAAAACACAAGTTCTTCTGTGGATGATTTTATTTATAGTTTGAATTATTTTTCAACGCTATACGCATCAATTTTTAAACCTTGATCAAGGCGTATGAAGTTCTTAATGACACGAAAAGATGTGAAAGTTTTCAACATTCTATTTCTGTTAGTGGTGTTCTGTTTCAAATTTTTAAGATGTAAAATAAAGTTGGCAACCTTAGTCGAGGATGACCCGAAACCTCCCTTTTCAATGGCTACTACACCGAGGTGTAGGGGAGAGCACTACTCCATTCCTTGGATTGCTCAACTTTACCCTTGATCCTAACCTTATAATGCTGAGTGCTAAGCAAGGCGGAATCAAGTACCATTTTTTTGGTCTTTGGTATGACTCGACCTGGGATTGAACCTAGACCATTGGCGAACACTCTATTTATATGGCCATAGTTTTCGAAAATGTATCTTGAAAACGTAACGTATTTCCTTAAAATATCTATCTATCTATCTATTTTCATATATATATTATTTTGTTCATATCTGCCTATTTTAAATATTCCATAATACATCTATCAATATCTATCAATGTCCGTTTGCTTCTTTCTATATCTTTCAGACTGTTGGGTCCAACATGCAAACAGAGACCGGGGTTTTTCAATGGGTCTTATTTTTGGGTCAGATTGGTGATGAAAATTCTTCTTTTAAAACAATTTGGCTTCATCGTTTATATACACTTAGATAGATAAACAGATAGTTGGATTAAACAGACTGAGAGAGATAGAAAGAAGCAAATTGATATTGATTGTGACGAACGGATGTGTTATGGAATATTCAAAATAGGAAGATATGAACAAAATAATATAGATAGGAAAACGCGCGCACGCACGCACGCACATATAGGTATGCGCGCGCACACACACACACACACACACACACACACACACACACACACACACACACACACACACACACATATATATATATATATATATATACACACGCACACACATATATACGTATATGTGTGTATACACACATATATGCATATGTATTTGAGTAAGGTAGGAGGTTTAATCAGACATGTATAAAGAAAACGGAAAGAAAAATACGAGGATCATTAAATAAGTTTCCAGACTTTTTTCGTATGGGTACTTTTATTGATAGTACACACATGAAACTCTGGTCCCCTTCGAAGTAATATCCTCCGGCTGCAATGCACTTGTTGTACCGTTCCAACAACTTCTGGAATGCCCCATGGAAGTCTTCTTGTGTGAGCGTGTCAATGACCTTCGTCACAGTCTCTTTCATCTCCTCAATTGTCTCATAACGACAGCCTCTAAGTTTTTCTTTGAGCTTAGGGAATAACAAAAAGTCACAGGGAGCAAGGTTTGGACTAGAGGGATGGTGAGG